>CAUYPK010007554.1:0-53655 GCA_963574355.1 Loris lydekkerianus | reverse complement strand
TCCTTCCCCACCTTGCACCTCTGTCATACCCAGTCACTGAAAGCCCCACAGGGGTGTTACCCAGTTGCCTCTAGTGAACAGATACTCCAGGAGGTTGCACCTGCCTGAATCACAAGGAAATCTGTATCTGCTCAGCCAGGCTGCTGTGCTCTGCCTCTATCCAGCAGGGGTACATGAGGCCTGACAACCTCGGGTTCTTGATGGAGGCTGGAGGGTGTTCAACTCAGTTCCAGCCCCACCCTTGATTGATGTTACTGACAGAACAGAACAGAACAACTTCGTGGGAATTTGTTTCTGTCCCTGCTAAATTCCCCTGCAGAAGAGAATCTGTTCTGAGTTCCCAGAGCTTGTGCCTCAATCTCTGCTTTTGCTCTTGCAGGTTTGTATTCGGTTAGCTGGCAGTTCTAGCCTTCTTCCTTCCTTTCTCTATAGGCTGACAATCCCCTGAGGGCCAGGTGTGTCTTAGGCTCTGTAAAGCGGTCCTCTGGGTCAGCCCCACCCTGGGAATTTCCTGGCTCTGTGCATGCATTTCTAGTCCCCATGCTCCACCCAGGCCGGTACCACCTCAGGCAAACCCTTTACTCATGGGGCCTGCATTTTTGTCCCAGATCTGTTCCACAGTGGTTACCACCTGAGAAGATGTCCGACCTCCTCTAGTTGTCTAGGGAGACAGGGGGTGTGGCTTCAAAATATCCGGGAGTGAGGCCTATTATTGCCAAAAACGGCTGCTGCTCTGCGCCTTGGGGCACTGCCATTCCAGTGTGGTTCCCTCTCAGCCGACCATCCTCTCCTCACTCCCATGCCACAGAATCAGCACTGACCAGCTCCAGTCTAGGCCCTGTCTACACTCCTCAAGAAATCACCCAAGAATCTGGACTCCTAGAAGACAGGCCCCCACACCTCACAGTGAGAGTGGAGGGGAGTGCTGGGAGCTCAGAACTGCAGGTAGAGAATATATACAGTTTTATGCCTGGTAGGAGAATGCCATGGCACCCTAGTAGGGGAGGTAGGTCCAGTTTTTAGAGGGTCTCTCCTGTGGAGTGGAGTGGGAGGACCTTTGAACTCTGCTCGTTTGTTTGTGGGGCACTCCGAGCCATTCTCATGGGGGAGGGGACACCCATCCACTTGGTGATGGATTTTGTACCTTTTGTTTGTATCCTTGGGGTCACAGCTTGCCTCAGTGGGGTTGATGTGCATTCTTCAAACTTCTCTCTTGGTGCAGCTCTAATCCACCAGGTTACTTGCTAAATTTCTGTCCTTTAACTCTCCTCTGGATGGGAGCCTCTGTGGAAAGCTGGCTTCAGTCAGCCATCTTTTCTCTGCCCCTGATAAATTGTATTTCATCAAAATTAAAGAATTTGATTGAATGTAGTTCAACCTTTTGGTCCGTGACCTGTTCCAGCTATGTCGGTGCATGTCCACTGTCCCATCTGGGGTGCCATTATGTTGGTGCACGTCCACTATCACATCCTCATTGGCATTATATTGGTGCCCGCTGTGGCACCCTGTCACCACATGAATAAAAGCCTGTTCTTATATTTTTGAATACAAATGCCTAATCTTCTCAAATTTTTTGATTTTTATAAATCAAAGGACATTTTAAAAGTATCTGATAGTTGTCTTAACTTTCATTTTCTTGAAAATGAATATATATGTATATATATGTATATATATATATATATATATTTTTTTTTTTTTTTTTTTTTTTTTTTTGGAGACACAGTCTTAACTCTATCCTCAGAGATATCTGCCACCGTACCCAGCTAATTTTTCTATTTTTAGTAGGGAAGAGGGGGGTCTCACTCTTGCTCAGGCTAATCTCTGACTCCTGACCTCAAGCGATCCTTCCACCTTGACCTCCCCGACTTCTAGGATTACAAGTGTGAGCCACTGTGCCCAGCTGAAAATGAATATTTTCAATTGAAAGCAGTCAAGATATTTTCAAGTAAAGGCAGTCAAGAAAATAAGCTCAACCTGTAAGATTGAGCTTATCCCATAGATGTTTTTGACTCAAGGTAACTATTAATAATTCTCATTAACATAAGGACATTAATTCTACCCAAAGCAGTCAAAAGATTCAATCCCACCTGATTTTTTGACATATGTACCTGAGTGAGTGATTATTTTGTGCAAAAATGAGCATGGAACGCAATAAGCAGCCTTTCACCCACCTTCAGTAGTGGAGTAAGAGAGGGTTGCAGAGTCACCTGGATGCTTGTCCTGTAGTCACCAGGTCTGTATGTGGGCAAATTACTTCTCATCACGTCCATTTTCTTGTTTGTATTGTAGATAAGAATGCCTAATTAGAGCTTTACTAAGCAAGTTCACACATATAACCCCCTTCCCAGAATCAGTAGCACCTAGCAACCACTCAGTTGATGCACTCTGCCTTCTTCCCTGTATGTCCTTTGCCCTCACTAGCCTCCCCAGAATTATAGGGCAATAAGAATTTCCTGAGCCCAAAGGTCCAGCCCCTGTTAGAAAAGGGGAGTTCCCAGAGGCCTTGCCTAGGCTGAATGCCCTGCAGGGCTCTGGGGGAGTGGGCTGCAAAAACCTGCAGGTCCTGGGCCCCTGGACTTGGAGGAAGAGAATGGGTGGGTAGGGCCAATAGGCCCATGCCATCCCTCCCCAGCCCATAGCCTCAGAGACCGATTAGTAAGAATCCTGACAATCATGATGGACCCCGGCAATAATAAACAAATAACAAAAGACTCTTTGCTGTAAAAGCACTTAACAAAGTCAGTGTGGCTCCCAGCTAAAATTAGTGATTGTTATTTTTACACATTTGAAAGCCCAAGACATAGAGGCT
This sequence comes from Loris lydekkerianus, assembly GCA_963574355.1. NCBI lineage: Eukaryota > Metazoa > Chordata > Mammalia > Primates > Lorisidae > Loris > Loris lydekkerianus. Next base: position 50,846 of record CAUYPK010007554.1, on the reverse strand, counting down.
CAGAGAGGTCAAGTGGGTCCCTTGTGCAGGGTCCTATGAGTACCACATGGTGGAGACAGGATGGGAAGCAAGTGGTCTGCTCCCACGGAGGCTTCACTCCCCTCTGTTGCCCTCTTGCTGGGCCACTCCTGTCTTTACACCATCTCACCGCCCGTTGCTATTTTTTCCTCCCTGCTGTGGAAAGTCCTGCCCATGGGATGCTGCCAGCTGCTTTCTCCAAATGATCGAATCTCCACATGGCCTCTGGCCTCTGGGGTCCTATGGACACAAAGCCTGTCCTTCCTTTTCAACCTGAGCCTTTCCCTTCAGGATGATGCACTCTACAGCCGGGCTTTGGTTCACCCTTCAGAGCACCTGGTCAGAACAGTGCTCCAGTCCCCTTTCCCGGCCTGGGTTCCTGTGACTCTTCTGCCCACTAGTACAGTCTTTGGATTCACAGACCACATGGCCCATTATCAGCCCAGCCCATTCAGAGCAGACCTTTGCCAGGTACGATCACGGCCTTCTTAGCAGGACAGTACTGTGGTTCAACATGGGACACACATCTCACAGACTGCAGAAAATTACAATAAAAATTAATCCAGACAGGTATATATAAAGTATGTAGCACAACATTTTGCAATAACCTTCAACGTCAACCTTCTGTGTGGACATTGCTAGTGCTTCTGGACATGGGCATCTATCCCATTCCACACATGAACTCACCGTTACTTATGATGCAGTTTAATTGCTTATGGTCGTGGGAAGCCAGAGTGCGCTAATGCGCCTCAGCCATGGGCCTCATCTCTGTCATTCACCATCACCTTTAGTCAGTCATTCTCTTCCTAGCTTTTCTAAACATTTTTCAATGTTATTCATAATCTGAGAAGTTTGGGGGGGCTTCCCAACCTACTACAGGACACAGGTAAAAATCACTGACAATGTCAGGTCAATGCCAAATTTTGGAATACTTCTATCAAGTTCTTTTAGATATCACATAGGAATTGTAAGGTTTGGAAAAATATTACACAGTCTATTTTCTGTACACACTTTTTTCTCCTCTACTAATCACATGCTGGGTGACCAGTGTCACGAAGGGCCTCTCCCAATCAAGCATCTCCTTTTCTTGCTTTCCAACTATTCATCCAGTTTAATTAACAGATATTGATTATATGATGCTCCATGGCCTGTTGGAAGTAGAAATTCTCTTCATCTCTGTGCTAGAACATAATTAAGTTCACTTTTGTATCATAGGAAAGGAAAATACAGACCACTGAAACACATAAAATAGCTTAAAGGCCTTGACTGTCTCTTTGTTCCCTTTGAGTGAGTAGCTGAGCAGTACCTGGCCTTCCCTGAGCCAAGAGGCTGAGGAAACTGAACTCCAGGTCACCTCACTTGCAGGACAAATCCCTTTCTGCAACCTGGGAGGGGTTCCAGCAGTGTGTTCCTATGGTTATATGTTTTTCTCCAATTTTCAAAAGTAAGCTATTTTAACCTTTCATACTGAGGTCCCCTTTGTCACGCTGTCCATCGTGGCAGGTAGCAGGACAGTGGCAATGATATTTTTGGAGTCTAGATAAGGGCAAGCTGAGTTAGGGATACATCTAGTTTGACTTAGTAGAATATGTGCATGTGGTCCATAGTGACTTCCTTGTAGAGATGAGTCATCATGAATATTCTGGTGAAGGAATGGTTTCCAGGAATCATTCCACCACCCAACTATGGAGTTCACTCAGCATCATGACTCCAAGAGGCAGGGCTGGAGAACACGTCCTGATATCGTCATGTGCTACTTCCCCCACACCAGAAGCATGTGATTAGTAGAGGAGAAAAAAGTGTGTACAGAAAATAGTCTGTGGAATATTTTTCCAAATCTCACAATTCCTATATGATATCTAAAAGAACTTGATAGAGGTATTCCAAAATTTGGCATTGACCTGACATTGTCAGTGATTTTTACCTGTGTCCTGTAGTAGGTTGGGAAGCCCCCCAAAACTTCTCAGACTATGAATAACATTGAAAAATGTTTAATTATCTATGACAGAGTAAAGACAAAATTATCTTGTGATTTTTCTTTATAAAAAGTGATATCAAAAATTGTCATCAAAAAGATGTAGCCAAAAAATAAAAAAAAAAAAATACTTATGTCATTTTGTGATGTTTATTGTTTGTCAAATTTATAATTTTGTAGCATGGAATTTATTTTCCACGTAGTTTTCTTTTCTGTCTAGTTTTATTAATACATAATTTATATTCTTATTCTTAAAGAGGATCCTTTAATTTCAGAAAGATCAAGGCCTCACACAACCACTACTGAACTTGAACATGAAAATCTTCAGTTTGTTGAATGGCCTTTTGTCCCAGAGTAGATATCCCTCACAGTGATGGGGACAGCACAGGGGTTGCTACCATGCTATCCACATTCAGTCCTAGGAGATACAAGCAGCCAAGCACGGGGTCAGGTGGGTCTAATTGGATGGCTTCTCTTGTCTCCATGAAGCCAGGCTCACCAGGTGAGGGGATACCTACACATTGTTCTCTTGCCTCATGTTGGGCAAGTAATGGACAAGACACCACACACACAGCTAGCAGGGTCCATCCGAAAGGCCTTGGGCAGGGTAGACAATTCTCTCTTCTCCTCTTCTGCAGCCTTGCAGCCCAGGTCTAGCCAGGGGTCCAGAGGCATAAGGTTCCTGTGCTTATGAACATCTAAGGAGAGCCTGGGAATCCCACCTGCTTCCCATGAGAAAAGAATTTCTCAAATGAAACCGGGAGATTTCCCTGTGGCATTTGGAGGACGAAATGAGATAGGAGAGATGAGAGTGGTGTTTCTAGAATGCTGTAAGTGATCCCATGTAGAACCCACACAAAAGATGGAAAATGAAGCATGGGCCCTGCGCTTAGTTTTGTTTGACCAGGACAGCTTTTATCTTTCCATTTGAGCAAATTCAGTTTCTGCTGAGTAGTCACCATTCTATCTTCCTGACCCTGGACTACCATGAGTATTAATGCTACTAGCTGGGAGCCAGAAAGCATTTGAAATTGCAAATGAGCCCTCAAGGACACAGCGTGTGCAGCCAGAGAGGACCCAGACTCGTTATCCCTGCCCCATCCGTGCTCTCTGACTTTCAGACAATTTGCTTTTGTTTCCAGGACCCTGTGTCCTAAAGGTGGCCCAGCAGGGCTGCTCTAAAGTGGAAGTTGAACTTGAGGCTCCGGTGGCAGGCTGTGCAAGGAGCTGATTGTTAGCACCTCTCCCGGTAGTATTCCTGCACTGAATCACACCAAGGTGACATATAAATGTCTGTGTATTACTGCTCAGAAGTGCTGCTTTCTCCTCTCAACCTCCCCCACCCCCCCGCATCCATCAATCTACCAATCTTGCTTACAGATTATAAATAAATGGACAGTGAAAAGTACAACCACTCCAGGTGCCCAGTTGCAGTTTTCACTTGACGCGTGCAGGGTCAAAGGAACTGTGTCTAGAGGCTGCTCCTACACTTCCTGGTGGGCATGCAAGTCTTTAGCCTCACCTCAGAGAATGCTGGACACCATTAAAAAAAAACAAACAACAACAAAAAAAACTCAATGTCAAAAACACGACCCTGTCTTGTCACTGATAGGCAAAGCCCACCTCTGACAACAAGAACAAAGATGAATGCTGTATCTCAGTTCCCAGTTTCCTGCATTTTTTCTGATTCCTACAAAAGTTAGTGAAAAACAAAGCTGAGATAGAAAAGAAGTTTATTTGGATTTCTGCTAAAAAGATATTTATCTAATACACCTAAGTTTTTTTAAGAAAACCTTTTTGTGCTTAACAAGCATTGAGCACCTACCATGTGCCAGGCCACATATTGACCACTTTGTGCACATTATCTCCTTCCATCCTGCAACAACCCTTGAATTAAGTAGTGAGCTAGTGAGAAAGAGGCAGAAGGGGCCCATTTTTCTCAGATTTCATTTCTGTGCTGTTCTTGGTGCATAATTTTAAGACTCGTGGGGACCTCCCCACATGAGCCTTTCCAGGTGTCCCAGGCTTCAGAAGTGCAGGGGCCAGATGGGAGCACAGCCCATGGCTGGCTGATGGAAGGGAGAAATGGGGGGACTCTTTCACAGTATCCCCAGCTCATGGCAGGGATGATAAAAAGGAAAATTAAAGCTATAAATCTTAGATAGTCCCAGGCTAACAAAAGGTAAGAAAACACAAAGTTTACTAATATTAATCAGAAGATATGCCTGATTCTGGGAGGCAGAGCTCAAGAACTAGCCAAGTTGACATTGTATCTCTTGGGAAAGGCGTCTTTCATTGATGAAAACTACAACCAATACACACAAATACAGAATAACAGAGGATAATATAAGAAGCATTCATGAACCTCCGCTCCACAAACGAAAAAGTATTGTTTCCACTTTTAAAAGTAACAGGTTTACTAAATTCTAAGAAACTTAAGGGAAGGAGCCTTCTAACAAATGTTTTCAGTGGTGCCACCTGGTGGATTCATACTAACAGTGCAACCCTCTCTTGCTCACAAATTGACTTAAGAGGACAAATTCTAGCACATAATGAGACATTCAGCCCACTAATATTTCCCTGTGGCTTTCCTTTATTTTCTCCCTGGGCACCCTCAGCCTCCTTTCCATTTTGTTACAATTGACTGATCCTTGAAGTTTCTCATTTCATTTCATGCCCTTTCTACTGCAATCGAGCAATTTTATAGCAAGATTTACAACAATGTCAGGAATAAAGAAAACCATTATAAAATAGCCATGGACAACATTATAAACTGGCAATAAAATTGGCCATAATGCACAGCTGGTATTTATGGAGGCCACATGTTCCACTCTTAGCTACTCTTGATCAACTTCTTTTACCTCATTTGCTGTGCTTTGAAAGACCTTTTACTTGCCTCCTTCTCTTCTAAAGGTCTTCAGAACTGATGATAAGTTCCAGAATGTGCTGTGCCCTCACCCTGGGCTATCATTGCTCGTCCATGTAGTCACAGCCATGCCCAGAGGCCCTTCATGGCCAGTCCTTGTTTCTGAGTCTCTGAACTTTCCCAAAGCCAGACATTAGATGGAAGATTTCATCAAAACCCTCATGCAGCTGCAAGCTACACTTAAATCCAAACACACATGCCCATCTAAAAACATATATAAATAGTCAAGGAGCTACATCCTGTTCACCCCAATGGAGAAAATACTAGAACCAGAATTTATATGAGTGGTTTCCATTTAATGATCACCTTCTAAGTATAAACTGAAATTTTTACATATATTATCTCTAATCCTTGCAACAACTCTTCAAATTTGGTTAAATCAATCATTCGTTATCTCTGTGACTTCAGGAAATAATTCTATCAACCTCAGTTTGGAAGTTAGCTGTGCAGTATTGTAACAAAAATTCAGAGTAATCATAACAATAGGCAAGTCTGCCCAAATGCTTACTCTGTATTAAGCATACTATGAGAACTCCCCACATATTAACTCATTTTACAGAGTCACAGCTAACCTACAAGATGAATATTATTAGTATGCCCAATTCATTTTTAAAACCTGATACCCAGGCAAGTTAAGTAACTTGCTAGTTAAGTGGCAAAGCCAGTGTATGAACACAAAAAATAGTATTTTAGAGCACTGTGTTCTTTTGACAAACAGATGTGACGATTATTTGGATGATTGATTAAAAAAATCAAGGAGTGAAGTCAGCATAAATGGTGCAGTAAAGACTGCCAAAAATTTATCTTTTCCATAGAAGCAGAGAAAGTTGGCAAAAATGGTCAGAATCAACTTTCTCTAGAAATTAACCAAAATCATGCAGGAACTCAGGAAGCATGTATGTAAGAAAAAACAGTCAAATCTTGGTAATAATGGTAAGTTCTGTGGTATTTTGCCTTGTCTTAGTCCCATCTCTCACTCCTCTACCCCTCAGTACCCTCGAAAAATAACCCATGTTCCCTGGGAGCCACCAGGAGGAGGAGAATGGAGCTCCTTATCGGAACTGTCTGGCCAGACCCGCAGACACGCCTGGTAGTTCCCTGGAAAGTTCCACTTGCAAGGCTATCTGTATTTGATGCAGACTGGGGGTTTATTGATTCTGGGCATTTGAGGAAATCTCTGTGCAATCATCAGCTGACAAACTAACCAAGTAGAGACTTCAACGGCCACAAACAACAAAGGGCACAGACTTCTTAGTACTAGTTCATAAAGGTCACTCAGTATACAGACCAACCATATGTAGCAGCAACCACAATTGTTGCTCCGGACATTTGCCTCTGTCCTTTCTTTCCATCTCAAACTTCCCTTTCCTCCAAGTCCAGTTCAAGTGTCAGCTGTTCCATAAGGCCATTCTTGGTAAGCAGTCTACTCAGAGTTGTGCCTTCTCCCCCAGAGCTCTTATCACATGTGTAGCTTTACCTTGCATCTCATTGGTCACTATTTATTTTCTTAAAATGGATTGAAACCTCTTGTGTGAAGAGTGCCCTGCTCCCTTCTCCTCTTCTGCAGCCTTGATCAGGCTGATGATGTATCTACTGGCCAAAGATCTGCCAATAGGGGAGGTAACAGAACTATCCATGAAAATCATTTAAATAAACCCCCCCAGAAGTTTCTGTGGGGGATAGAAGCCTCCTCCTGGAGCGAGCCCCGGGAGGTTGGTGAGACAGGAACATGGGTCAGGCCATGGAGGAGCCTACTTCAGTCTCCTCTTGTGCGTCTTCATAATTGATACTTCTAGAATCTGTTAGTGATCATACATGATCCTTCTAGAATCGGGCTAGACCACTCTGCTGCTGAGAACCCTTCGTAGCTCCCTATGGCCCTCAGCAGCATGTCCCGCAAGGCGTTCCCACACCAGGCTCTCCACAAACAGTGAGTGCTAGGCCAGCACTGCATGAAGCAGCCCCCAGAAAAACAAACCCCACATCCACCTCTCACAGGGCTGAATGTTCTCCAGGAGAAAAATCTGCCTGAATGGGTTGACCCCTGCTTTTTTCAAGTGCATTTTACCGCAAGAAGCTTTTTCCTCTCAAGTACCATTTGTACACCCATAGGTGCTGGTGTGGACTACACTGGCCATGGCTGACCTGAAGGATAATGCCCAACTTCCCTTCACTGCGCCAGACATCCCTAAAAGCTGGTTCCAGATGGTCACACAACATCTTCTCCTGCCGCACAGTGTGACTCAATGCTCCTTCAAGGCTACGTGCACCTGCCTATCTGGCCCCTCAGCCTGCCTTTCCCTTCCTCTCCACCTCCTGCCTCTACTCTCAAAGAAACCCTCACACCCACTGCTTGCAGGTCCCTGCAGAACCTCAGGCCACATGCCCTGGCCAGATCTGACCTGCCCCCTCCACAGCACCCTGGAAGGCCCTTGGACTTTAGTTGGTTCTTCTGTTCCATATTCATTTGACTGTGGTCATAGGTTTCAGAATCAATCTCTCCTATTAAAATGGGAGATTTTGTCGGAAAAGACGATGGCTTTTTCTTTTGTTTTCTCCCAGTGCTGACAGAGTTGATGCCCAGCAAATGTTTGAGCACAGGAATGAGTGATAAACGGGGTCCTTTCAGAGGTAAGCAAACGCTTTATCTCAATTGTGTTTGATTGCCAGGTACCCCAGAACAAAGCACGGTCAGGTCCTGTGGCTGAGGCCACATATTATTTTCTTTGGGTATCTGGGAAGCAAATAAGCAGGTGGAGCCCATGCAGCCCAGCCCCTTCCCGGCATGTCAACCTGGCTAAGGGGCAGGTGCATGACGCAGAGCAGGCACCGTGACAGCCCCAGCTGCCTGCTCTCACAGCAAGGTGCACATTTCTCCCTGGTAACCCTGGGAGGGGCTGCTCCTGGCCTCTGCCTCATCCTTCTCCCCACCCACCGTCTTTTCTCCCATACTTTTCCTCCCATCTGCAGGGCTGCGTACACCACACATGCACTCCCAAATCCAGACCTGCCTGGCCACACAGTAAGATCATGTCCAATACTCCACATGCCACTGTCCTCAGCTATGAAGCTCAACCTCTCACCCATCCATACTTCTGTTACCTACATGTCCCCCTCCCTCCTGCCCCCATGGAACACAATATCCTGATGGCTCCAACCTATGCTCCCAACATGTGACATCACCTGCTGCTAAGACCCCCTCCTATGGCCCACCAGCTCACATGCACAGGGAGAGTTTTCCACTAAGACCTTGCCAACCAGCATTGGCCCAGTTAAGCTAGTTAACCATCCCCCACACGTGAAATATTTGTAGATCTGTGTCTGAGAGAAGTTATTATTAGCCCAGGTATCCACCCAGCAGTGGACAGACAGCCTTACCCAAGTGTTTTGAGACGTCTTCCTGAATTTGACAGGAAGACCAACAGCTATTTTTAACTATTGGAAAAGAGGAAGCCATGTTCCCCCTGGCCTAATTCTGAAATATAAGTCATAACAGATGGAAATCAAGAAAATGATGTTCAAATAGGCTCCTTAGAGGATCTGTTTCCAGCAGGAGCTCTTTAAAATGCACCATGAGATAAACAGAACTAGGCTCCTTCCAGCATCTCCCACACTTGATCGAGCACACTTGATCTGCAGGAATCCATACCTTGCAGCTGCTGAGGATAGGAGGTCACTGTGCAGGGGCTGCAGTGAGCAGTGCTACAGCAATAGCAGCCCCAGGGGCTTTTGGCCTTTATAAGGCCCTCTCACCTTTGAACTGGAACCTCTTCCTTCTCTTTAGCCAGCAACTCTGGTTGAAATAGGCCATCCCATTGGCAGGGACCTGTTGACACCTGTCTTATCCCTGTTCTGAGCTCAGGCTCTCCCTGGCTCTCCTACCACATCCAGTGCTGACCAAGACCACCTCAATGCACCACCCAGCCCTCTGCACCTCCTGATAACCCCAAAGTTCTTTTTGGAGAAGGTCTGAGGCCACACAGCAGTATTTGGACCCAATTCCCTAACAGACACATCCCTGGAGAAAACCCATCATGTCTTTAAAACTCTTAGCACAAGAAAAAGAAACTTAGAAATCAGATAATAGAATGACTCCATCTATATCATTGTGATAAGTGAGGTAACTTCAGCAGACAGTGATGTGACATGAAATTAAATCAACTTAATTTTAAATGGAAAGAAATTAAATAATTACTGTATTTAGTGAGAAGCACTTTTAATCTTGCTCATTAGGACAACCACAAAGTTCCTTTGTGGTGATAGTATTTCTCCAACACTCCCACACCACACTCTCATCTTCAACATGTGGGGATGGAGCCTCAGGCTCTGAGCTTTGAACAAGTAATTATATCTGACCACAATTTAAGAATATTTCCTTGTTTGTATTTTACTTGTTTTTTTTTTTTTTTTTTATCCTTCTCTTTATGGCGAATAATAATAGTTATTCAGTTATGAGTGTGGTGTAAATAAACAGAATCTTACAGGAAGAATTAACTGGAAGAAATTATACTGAGTAAATCACAAGGAAGCGTCTACCAGGGGTCCTCAAACTGCGGCCCACGGGCCACATGAGGCGCTGTGATTGTATTTGTTCCTGTTTTGTTTTTTTACTTCAATAAGATATGTGCAGGGTGCATAGGAATTTGTTCATAGTTTGTTTGTTTTGTTTTTTTTAAAACTGTAGTCCGGCCCTCCAAGGGTCTGAGGGACAGTGAACTGGCCCTCTGTTTAAAAAGTTTGAGGACCCCTGGACCCACTGGCATTGGTGAGGGACACATACCATGACTGTGGATATGGCTACACAGCACAAGTATCATAGGAATAAAGAATATTTGGAAGACATTACCAAAGATGAGAAAACCAAATCAGAGTGGGACCAAGAACTTTCCTCCATGAAGGTAGAATGTCCCTGTAAGGCCCATGCATGCAGCACAAATCAGGTTTTATTAACAGGCTATAAGCTGCAAGGACACTGTTAGCCTTCCCACAATGTCTGTCTTTCCCTTCCCCCCAGCTACTCAACTGAGGTATCTATTTGGATGAAGTGCTACCCAGACAAAACACCCTACTCTCCTGTTACCCTGCAGATGAGAAATGGCAGGTGACTAAACTCTAGCCAACAAGATAAAAACAGAGGTGTTTTATCCAACTTCCAGGAAGTCTCCTCACAAGAAAGACACACAACCCTCTTTTTTCCCCTTCTATTATCTTGCTGCCTGGTACCATGATGTGATGGCTGGAGCCATGGGAGCCATCATAGGCCATGAGGATGATGCCACATGTAGAAAAGCTGGAAGCCGCCTGGGAAGCTGATGACTTTATGGACCTGCTGCACCTGTATATGAGAGAAATATTTGGATTATGTATAAGCCCTTTTGATGTAGGGTTTTTGTTCTCCTATGTGCCTCCAAAGCTAATTTGAAAAAAAAAAAAAAAATATATATATATATATATTTATATTTATATATAAAACACCTTTGCCTCCTACTGCAGAATCCTTTAGCATATACAAAGGCCTATATCATCCACTGTCTTGTTTGACCATCACAATGACCTTGAGAGATATGCATGCAAAAATCCTTTTTTTTATCTTTTGGCATGAAATGAAAAGGCAGTAAGGCCCATGACTGGCACAAGGCCAGAGGAGCTGGTAAGGACTGGGATTTCTGGCCTGAAGCCCACACTTGATCTCTGTATTCAACAACCCTGAATCAGCAGGTCCCATCCTCAACATGACTGTTCAACAGCCCCTGAGGCACCTACTCAGGAAATCCCCCACCTCAACTAGTGTCCAGATTCTCTAAGCAGCATCCTTGTGTTTAGTAGAGAAGTCTGTACGATATTAAATAAAGCAATCGCCCTCCATCTGCCTGCTCTTGACACACGAGGCCTCCCCTGAGTCATAATGTAAAGGCATGCTTTCTGATTTTATTGAATGTTAGAAAGTACCAAGTGCAGCCTCTGCACCATTTGTTTTCTGCAAATCCACAGTGGCCACTTCCTTGCCAGCCACCAGGGTCATGGAGAGTGTTGCATTTTGCTGCCTGGACCAGTGGACATAATCCCTATGGCAACACTTCTGGATCCATGGGGTGCATCTGCTTGCCGGTGCAGGACTGGGTCAGCCTAACGATTGCACGTTCTGACAGAACAAGAGACCCCTGGTCCCCTCTGCTTGTGACTCTTCAGGCCAGCATACTGGGCACGAAGGTGCATTGAACATTTTTGCTTCTAAGCATGATGAAGCAATTGGGGAGTTTGCAGATCATGAAATGAGAGTTAACTCCAGGCAAATCTTTAAAAATAAAAGAGCTTCACCAGAAGCAGATGCATGCAAGATAAGGCTGCCTGACCAGAGGTCAAACCAGACCAAGGGAGTCTGAGCGGCAGGATGGCAGATCTGGAAGTAGTGCTTCAGTGAAAGCACCACGTGTCATCCAGGACATGCAAGGGAGCCTCCTGGCTTTAAAAGCTGGGATGAATTAGCGGCATGTGCAGGGCCAGGTATTAATCCCCCTAATGGACTCCACATTGCTCCCATCCTCATTAGGGTTCTTTACCCAGTTTGTGGCCTCTACATTTTAATAGAGATGTCAAGACCTGGAGATGGTCCAGGGAAAAGCCATAAAAATGATTAAAGGGCAGGGAAATAGGCCTTAGGAAAGGTGAGTGGAGAATTGGAGACTAGAGAAGATGAGGCCACAAGTGGCTCTAACCACGGCCTTTGCTTGAATGAAGGTCACAGCATCAGAGCTCCCTGGAAAATTCACTCCACACCCCGGCTGCATCCAATGAAACCAAATGTCTGGGCATTTGGAAATAGTATCTTTTAAAGTTTTTAAAAACTGTTTCATCCAGCTGGTGTTGTGCTAACCCTGCCTGAGTTTAAATCAAGCACAGACTTTGTCAAGATATATCTCCACCATGTGTTGGCCCCTGGTTTGGGGTTTCCTCAATGGAAATTAACAAAGGGACTTGCGGAGTCTAAAATTTTAAATTAAAAAAGCATGAAAGAGATGTCGGAATTCCAGATAGCTCAGAGAACAGGCCTCAGAGGGGGCATAAGAAGAAAAGAGTGGGAGAAAGAGGAAGAGGACATTTGGAGGGTTGCCTGTGGTTGTGAGCTATCTTAGGTGGACTCGGCCACCATGGAGCAGTAAGCCGTGGTGCTGTCCCCAAGGGCCTCCGAGTGAGGCTGACCACACAGAGTGAGAAGCATCAGGATGGAGCCAAAGGCACCATGCTGGAGGCAGGAGGATGAGGAGCACCCCTCTCCTTCTGTGAAGGGTCCCTCCTTTGGTCCAAGGAGATGCTTGCTCCTCACCCTGAGTTCTTTGAAGCTGAGTTCCTTGCCCCAGGTCACATTGTCAATAGGGAGTGAAGTGCCAGCGTTAGAGCCATGTTCCCTAGCAACACAGCCAGGAAGAATGTGGAAAAGAAGTTCTGAAAATATCCTATTTTATCCATTTTAATGGATCATCTCCTCTTAACCATATAAAGAGAGACAAAGGTTGTAGTAACCAACCAGAGAGCACTTACTAAAACCCAACCTGGAGGGAAGCCCCACAGATGCTCTTGGGGAAATGACTGCCTGTGACCCAAGTGATTAGAATCTCCTGGAGGAGAATCAGACAAAGAAGACAGTCATGGACACTTGTGGTTCTGAGGCATCACAGAGATTCCACATCACCCACCTCCCCCTCTGCACCCTGGTTCACAGGGTCCATCAGGTGCCCAGAGAGGTGAAATAATTCTGTCCATATCAGAGCTGCTGAGGGAGGAGGCTGGGTTCCAACTGTGCCTTTGACTCCAAGTTCAGGGCCGTCTGCAGCAGCCAGCGTACCAGTAAGGGTGCCACACCGGACAGAGGAGAGGACTGTACGGGGGGGACAGAAGGCATAGTGGCTCCAGGAGGTGGAAAAGAAAATTATTACACTGAGCTGGGGAACACTATAGGTAAGGAGGCAAGACAATGTCATCCATAAGAGTCTTTCTCTCCTGCCCCACACATTAGAGTTAGTCATCAGGCTCATCAGTAGAAGCCTTGGAAAGTAACTGGAATTAACAGCTGTGATGGAAGCTGCCACAAGACTGATGACATACTTACCCACATACACACAGCTACTGTCTCGTGGGTTTGCTGTCACTAAGAGATGGTAAGAACCCAATAATTCAATGTTCCAATAAAAGAATGTTAATAACACACTACTACAACGTTGGGAACGATGCTATATTGACTTTGGAAGTAGAATGGGGAAATTTGAAAGCAACAAAAAAAGAAGGAAAAATATCTTCCCTGCAGAAAAATTCTCACCCATTCCTGGAGCATCTTAGGAGTGTCTTCCCAGTAGACACTGATGTTTGCCTGCCTGACAGCCACCCATCTTTATCATTGTTAACATAACCCTGGCTTTTCAATGGGGCCATGCACAACCTTCCTTGTAATTAGGGGTACCTATGGGACCCATTTCTTACCAATTATACTAACGAAAAAATTCTCCAGTTTGGAGGGCAACTCCAGGTGCACTGGAGGGGGGCTCCCCTCAGCACTATCTGTCAAGGTCACAGCAGCCATCCATTTTCAACCTGGCTCCTGCACTGCAAACCACCCATCTGAGAACCGAGTCACCATTCTGCCTTGGGTGGAGATCAAGGAGATGCAGGGCTGTGACAGTGGTAGGTAGCAGGTGAGCCTGGGCCCAGCTGGGCACGCAGCTTACTTGTGCCTCCTGGGCATGCATGCTTACAAGTCTTGCATGCCTCACATCCTTATAACTCAGTGGGCCAGGCAGAATCCAGCCACTGTGAGAAGCTCTGGCCACATGGCCACTTGGGTCCCCAATAGTAGCTGCTTCACCTGTGTCAGGGCCAGTAGCATGTCCAGAGCTCTTTTCAAATGGCCACTAATTCTCTGAGGCAGAGGCCGTGGCCTTGATCCAGAATCCTGAGTATCTACATTATGATTCTCCTTCTGGGGCTCACATAAGCTCTGTGTGGTATCTATTCCTGCCATAGTCATCATGGGAGCTGTGTAGTAGCTTGACCCATAGCCTCAACCTGCTACAGCCCTTTCCCTCTCTAAGCTCCACTCAAAGCCGACAGCCTTCTCAGTCAGGGGGTTGTTTCCAAGTGTGGGAGATTCTGACTCATCTCCCACACTTTGGGACCCACACTTTGGGACCCAAGGAGGGCTAACAGGGGGTGTTCTCCCTTTTGGGTGTGAGGAAGTACAAGATACAATAATTTTTCCCTTACTTTGGAGGGGCTCTCACATTATGCCTACAACCACTGGCCCCCAAACTTCACTGATTTGTCTAGCTCTTGAATTTGTGTAGGTTTGTTCCTGTGCCCCAGAGTTTCATCCACCTTCCTTATTCCATCCAGTGAACACCATGCCCTTGGTGTTTGTGGACCAAGATGATATCCTGTGGCCTGGGTGCTTTCAGAATACATAATGACAGAGGATGGGAGAGTTAACATAGCTCCAAGGCAAGATTGCTGTCCTTGGCTGCTGACGGTCCTCCTTAGAGAAATGGAAGAAACTCCATTCACCAGATCAAAGGCCTCCTAGTAGGTTCTTGACGCCATGTTAATTTGCTTCAGCAAAGATACTATATCTGGCACAGCAGGGGAAATAGGGGTTGTTTGATTGAGTTCATGGCAATCCCCAGGATTATAAGGGTCCAGAAGGGTGAATAACATAAACATATGGATAGGACACCACCTCCCTTTTATAGCCCAATTTTTGCCATTCTCCCTGAAATGTGAGTGTTGTTTTTGACACTGTGTTGGCAATGGAGTGGCATTTCACAGGTCCATTCATCTCCCATGATAGCTTTTATTTCATGAATCAAGGGACCTGGGTGGGGATTCCTGCCACTATCAAGGATGTCCATTCTAATGACACATTCAGGGATTGGGGAAATAACCATATGGTGGTCCCGGGAGCTCAGTGGACCTATTTTGCACCAGATCAGGTAGAAAGTGTGCTTATTATGTAGCCCACCCTCACACAGAGGGTCATGATGACAACTCAGGTTCTCAGTATCAATGTCAATCAGACCCTGTGTCCAACAGCCATTGGAATGTCTGGGCATTTCCATTTTTTTGGTATCTAATTCCTGAGTCAGTGGCTGTAGAGCTCCTTGGAGAGCTCTGTGGGAAGCATCATCCCTGCACCTGCCGTGCTGTTACAAGATCCTTTGTCCTAGAGACCCAGCCCTTCCTATAGTCGCTGAGGTTCCACTCACATAACTGGCTCATGTCAACAGTCAGGGCGTGTTGAATTTCTGTTGGGGAAGCTACTCTCGGCTTTCTGGTGATGCATATATTACTTCCTCCTAATACATAGATTAAACTAGGCCTTGGCAGGTTTTTCCTCTATCTTGCCTTAGGGGGTACCATGTTCTCTTAACCACATCTTTGGCTTTCTGAGTGTTCAGCAATCCCTGACTCCACTCTGAATTTGAGTTGGGTGCATCTTGTTCTGATGATTAAACACCACCCCCTGGCCCAATGCTATTAGGAAGCCCATTTCTAGAACACTGTCTGTCATCAGCCATGGCCTACAGTAGACCGGTGCTCTGGGGGTTGCCAAAAATGCTCCTGCACTCTCGCCAGAGTACTTTGTAGTACTTTGTCCATTGGAAACATTAGAACACTGTATGGTGGTGGGCCTTCTGGCCCTCATATTACACACAAAGACAGTCATGGACACTTGTGGTTCCCACTAGGGAACCCAAGATTCCAACTTCTCTGAGCTTTTCCATCCCATTTGTCTTCCCTATCATGACAGTTCTAGGAGTTCTACTTCACTCAATATGTTTTTGCTTTCTCCAAGCTTCTGAAAAATTTGTGCTGGCTATGCATTAACACCATCTTCTAGGTTCCTAGCCAAATTTCTAATCCTACCCCATGGGCAAGTGCTTCCCCATCAATAAACCGTTCCTTAACCAATTTTATATTCTACTTCCATCCAGCATATGAATCTCTAGCCCCACATACACTCTCTCCTGAGTCCTGTAGGGTCCATTTCAAGTTGACTGGACCTTGCAGCCCCTTCACTGTGTAGTCCCTTTCCTCCCTTTGCAGGCCCAGCCCTCAGCCAGCTTCAGCTGTGACTGAGCCCTAGTTATTGGCCTAGAGGCCCAGGAAGGAGATGAAAGTAGATCATGGAGTAGTGAGTAGAGGGGACAGTCTATTCTACAGGACAGAGGGCTCTAAGTCATTTTTAAGTAAGACTTAAACAGAGAAGAGTGGGCCTATTCTGAAAGTTCAAAGAGTTCAGGAGATTCTGAGTATCTAGGATTTTTAAGCATATCAACCCAGATGTCCCCAGCCCAAGTCTCAGTTTCCACCCCTAATCTAATCAGGAGAGAGAGAGAGAGAGAGAGAGAGAGAGAGATCTTTTTTTTTTTTTTTTTTTTTTTTCAATGGGTTCCCCCCAACCCCTTCATAAATAAGTTCCAGGTCTAACTCTAGGCTTTTTCTTCCCTCTGGCTGGAACAACTAAATCTTTTTAAAAGCTTCTAGGGAGGCCCTCTGGTTGCCACACTTAGTCTTAAATTGATGATTAATCTCCCTCGGCCTTTCTTTGTCTTGCTCTAACGTATCGAAAGTCTCAACAATAGCCATTCAACCCCTTATTCCTTATGACTACTAATGTTTAAAGTCTGTCCAAACTTTTACATGCCTTAGGCTTTGGGCCCACCATGCATTCCCTTCCTCCGGCAGCCCCTGCCCAGCCCCCACCTGGGAAGGCTTTGCTGGTACAATATTACCCTGTGTCTATGGCAGTCAGGACCCCCCTTCCACTAGAGGTTAGAGGGGATCTACCTCCAAAGCCTCATTTAAAAACCTGCCTCTTTAGTCCGTTGCTGAAACCAACAGCTATCATTGGTCAAATTCCCTAAGAGACTGACAGACATTGAGATGGGACATCGGGTACACTGGCTTTGGGGGACAGGGAATATGGATCAGTTGTACCAAATTTTTCAGAGGATTCTGAGGCACTGGAAAGACTCTGAAACTGAGCTGTCCTCAACTGAGGAAAACCTTCCAGGCCTTTGCACCCTTCCATCAGCCAGTGTTTGGATTCAAACTGCCTCCAAGGAGGTACTGCGACCTGCCTTGGGTGAGACAGCTCCTGCAGAGCTGTGGGTGGTCCTTGGGCAGCATCCCGGCAGTTAGGGCAGTGAGCACTTTGGTCTTGAAGAGGGATTCAGGCAACACATGACAGACTCCTCCACACCATCCATCTAGAATCTTCTGATCCACAGTCAGACACATTATCCATGTGTCACTGGCCCATGCCAGTCTCTACAGCATCTAAATCTAAAAGAATTCAGTTCAAATGTATGTATTGTGCCGCATATGTGCATTAATGTGCACAGTTATGATTTAATTTTTAAAAACAGGAAAAAAAAGAATGAGGAAGGAAAGAAAATAAAATGATGCCAAATGAACTTAAAAAAATAATAATAATAAGATAAAATAACCCAGTGAAGCATACAACATACAATCTCATCATACACCAATGAAAACAAAGAACCAGATCAGAGGCATGGGGAGATGAGGAAAGAGGGATAAAATAAAATTAGATTTAGCACAAAGAATTTATCACACAGGTGCCACACACCTAATAAACATGAGCCACAAATGTGATTCTAAAATTCCCAATGGCAAGAGGGAAATCCGATCATTTCTAAGAGATACAGAAGTCACAAGACAAAAGCATCCTACCTGCCAAGATTATGACTGGTTTTCTTGACACTGAGGTCTGACATGTATTTCTTCTGGTTCCTGACAGAGCGTGATCCTCGTGTAGTGGACAAGGACAGCTGCAGCAGCTCTTTGGTCAACAGGATAGTGAGGGTGTCGTGGCAACTTCTCAGAACACACCTGGAAGCTCAGCTCAGGTTCAAGACCAAAGAGCAGCAGCTCAGCAGGTTGAAAAGCCCACGTCTTTTCTTACATAGCCTTGCTGTACATCAAATTCTTCCAGGGAAATTTCATCTTCTTCTGTTCCATTTTCACAGAGAGAAATTTATGGAAACATTCTCAGAACACCTATCTATCTGTTGGTAAATTTCAAAAAAGTAGGTACAATAATTACAATAATCTATTGTATTTTTGAAACATTTGTTCAGAAAACAGACTTCAAAAAAAGCAAATCATTTTCATTTGGTTGTAAGGCTGGTGATAAATTAAGCCTTTCATGCCCATAGAAAATTTCTTTTATTTGTTGTTGTTTTATTTCCAAATCTCTCCCTGTCGACATTCAGAGAGACACATTTATGGAGAAAGCAAAACAGACGATCTGGCTGCACAGCTGAAGGAGGGCCACATCTGTCTTCAAGTGTCATGAGCCACTTACCCAGGATAAATCTTTCTGCCCCAGAAACATTATAACCCCAGGCTACTGCACCTCCTCTCTGAGACAGCCTGCATTTCCAGCTTCCCTTTCCTCCTGGGGAGGCTCACCTTGGTGTCAGGCACTCTCGTGTCCCCCAACATTTCATGACGTCCCTTCTTGCTCCTTGAAATTCTCCAGAGTTCACTTGCTTACAACTCTCCTCCCTCAGTGTACCCCTCAGGAACATACTGACAATCCTTCCCAGTTGGAGGAGATTAAGCCCCTTCTCCACAAGCATAATTCTCCCAATAATTTGCTGCTTTCCAAATTCATATTAATATTTTCCCACTTTTGAAGGACTCTGACCTTCCCCACGAGGCCAAGCATAAATGGTGAAATTTAAAACGTTTCCATCGCATCTGCCTTCCTACCTTAAAACAGTGCCACATAAGTAGCACCCCAGAGACAAGCTGGGGCCTTGCCAACCCCCGTGTACTTGACCGGGGCCTGCTTGGTCCAGTTGACCTTGGTCCAAAGAGCTGTCTCTAGGCTCCAGTTCTGTCCGGGCCGGCCACACGTAGGAATCCAAGCAGGATGCAAAGTGCTGCTTGAGTGGAAAAGCCCAGGCTCAAGGGCCCTGGGTTAGATAAAACCGATTTCTAAGTCTCCTATCTTTGACTACCAAGGCTTCACTTTTCTGATCTGTAAACAAAGAAAATAAGGCCTAACGGTCAACTTGGTTGTGAGCATTCATAGAAACCTGACTTCTTGGTTTGGCTCTTACTTTAGCAAACTGTGAGTCAAAGATTCAAGTACAAGTAATTTATGTGGAGATAAACCTGCCTTGGTTTGCCAGGGATGCTATAGCAAAGTATCCTAGACAAGGTGCCTAGTGTACAGAAATGTACCGTCTCTCTGTTCTGGAGGCCTGAAGTCCAAGATCAAGGTGTGCGAAGAGTTGGCTTTTCTGAAGCCTCTCTCCTTAGCTCCGCAGACGGCCATCTTCTCTGTGCCCTCATATGACTGTCCCTTTATACATTCTCATGTCCAAATTTCCTCTTATGAGAACACCTGTTCTATTGGGTTAAGGCTCACCTAAATGACCTCATTTTAACTTAATTATCTCTGCAAAGACCCTTTCTCTGAATAAAGTCACATTTTGGACTTCTACGGGTTAGGACTTCAAAATACGAATTTTCAGGTGGAGGGGAATAACACAATTTAGCCCATAAAAGCTCCTCAAACCCCTTTCCCTCAAAAAAGCAGCCGTAAGGAGTGTTAAAATTAGATGGGGGTGAGAAGGTAGACACTGAAGTGTGTACTTAGGAATCAGTTATCACTGCTAAAAACCAGAGTTCAAACCTCCTGGAGAGTCCTAAGAGACAAGTCCTTACTATGCCTAAGAATTATTCCAACTCGCTGTTGCCCATTGGTCGAGGATCGTCCTTCCACGTGGGAATTTATTTCTGGAATTTCTCATCAAGTTTATATATCTTAAATCTAAAATCCCAAGAAAAATGTGAGAATTCAGGAAGATGGAAGAAAGCATTATAAATTTTAACAACAAATTGCTATCACTGGTTTAAGCAAACCCACGAAGTCAGCTCAGGAGCCAGAGCAGGAAAGGCTGACATGCAGGGTGTGTTTTGGGGAACCAGGACAGGAGCGCATGCAGCAGAAAAATGTCACAATCTAATCCGTCGGTCTGGCTCCTCGCATGGCCATGTGACAAGGGTGCATTTCCTTCCCCATCTGCTGCTAACATCCTTCTTGCAAATGCAACAAATATTAAAAGGTTTGTATGTTGAGTGTACCTTGCTCAATCCTACAAGTATTGTTGATGTTCCAAGAAATAACAAATTTAAATTAGTTCTTAAACTGGCCACTTTGACATGTGATTCTCTGTAATGTCATTAACCTTGTTAGGATGTTGACTGTTTCATTACACAAATGCCACCTCTTAATATGCACAGGTGTTTTCCACATTTGAATGTTTGCTGCAAGATACAATTTTTGTAAATACAACTAAAACACTTTTTAAACTTTCTATTAAGATACTAAATACTACTTTCCCTTTGTAAACAAAATTATAGGACACAACAACATATGGTTTTAGGAGTTCCCATGAATTCTGGTTCCTCATCTCCAAATCCTAAGATAAATATCTGCCAGGAATTTGGAAATGCTAACCGGGGGGTGTGCCCAGGGCTGCTAACCCTGTGGCAAGTAGCTTTCCCTGTGGGCAAGTCTAGATATGCTCCAGGAGGCAGAGGGAAATCCCCTGGACAGGGCTGTGGTATTCTCAGGGAGCAGCCCTGGGGGATGTGGGGAACCCTGGAGGGGTGTGGCAGGGCATCAGCACATCAACAAGTGCCTGGCACAGAGTCTCAGAACACTGCTGGACAGTGCTCCATCACAGCTCTGTCACGGGGGAGGGGGAGGGGGAGGGGAGGGGAGGGGGAAGGTCATCGGCACATCCTTCCCCTAAGGCTCTCCTCGTGGCGTTCTATAGCCTGTACCTGTTCGAATGAGCTGACACTTCCCTTCACCTGTGCCAACCATATCCAACAATCTGTGAAGCTGCTTCAGCCTGATTATGCTGACCCTGAGCTATTTCATCCTGAAATGTCCTGAAAAGGGTGCTTCACTCTAGCCTGCTCCCAGGCTATGTTCCCAGACAGAAAGAATCTGTTCTTCCTTATTGCTTCTTCCCAAATAAATCTTTCCTCACCCAGTCCCTAAATCTAGTGTTCACAGCAGGGCTTCCATCTCTGGCATAGGAAGCCCCCTCCCTCCCCTCACTTATAAAATCACACTCCCAGGCCAGAGGACTTCTTGGGGCCTCAAGGTGGCAGCTCAGAAACTTCTCCAAGTGGAGACACTCCCTGATGCTTTTCCTGTGCTCAAGGATGCCTTAGGAGGTTTTTTATAGAATGGTGCCTAGGGCACATCCACAGCTGTGCTGACATAGGAGGTTTGGAGTGTTTTTTAGCATTTTATACAGCTGCATTGGTGGCTGCAAGGCAAGTGGCCAAGAAATGCTATACTTAGATAAATGATCCTCTGTGTGGCCCCCTGTTGGCAGTGCCTTCATTTGCTTTTGGAGAAACCAGTAGCCACTTGCCCATCCTCTGATCCTCAGGCCTCCACACACTGTCCCACTGCCAGCTCAGTCCCCATGGCTTTTACTTAGAGGTGACAGGCTTTCTCAGTCATTTAGATAATTTTTCCACCAACTTTCATCATTAAAGTCTTATCTTAAACATCACTCAACTCTGAAACTCTATGCACCAATCTGGGTTTAACCAAGAGACAGAAACCTAAGCTAAAGAGTGATGTGAAGGTGATGAGAGAGTGAACTGCCCCAGCGCAGAATGAGGAAAAGCTTAGAGTGGACCTTCCATTTGATCCTGCCATCCCATTACTAGATATCTACCCAGAAGAAAACAAATCATATTACCACAAGGACATTTGCACTAGAATGTTTACTGCTGCTCAATTCACAATTTCCAAATCATGGAAGCAACCCAAGTGCCCATTAACCCAAGAATGGATTCACAAACTGTGGTGTATGTATACCAAGGAGTGCTATTCAGCTAAAAAAAAAAAAAAAAAAAAAAAGGAGACTTTTCATCTTTTGTGTTTACCTGGATGTAGTTGAAACACATTCGTCTTAGTTTTACAAGAACAGAAAGAAAGCATCCAAAGTACTGAATTCTAATATGAAAAAAATATATAAACAACTGCAAGCCCACAAGAAAGAAAAACACATGTATAGTCTAAGGAGGGGGAGGGGGGAGGGAGGAGGCAGGGTGATTGGCAGGATCTCACCTAATGTGCACAAGGTGAAGGTGTTCAGCACGCCCCCCGGGGAAGGCCTCCACTACAACTTGAACTTTACCTGAGAAAGGAAAACAATGTAACCTAAATATTTTTACCCTCATATCAATCTGAAATTTCAAAAAAGGAAGGAATTATTAAGCTATAATACAAGAGCAGTGATAAATATGCACCCAAGAAAGAGCAAATCTCTCCACGGCTGGGGCTTATAAGAGAAGGTGTGGTTATAGCCCACATTATGATAGCGAAGTTCGCCCGAATGCCAAGTCAGAGCTGTGCTCAACAGTGTCAGGACACTGAGTCAACATCTCTGGTAATGTCTTTCTTTTCTCTCTCTCTTTCTTTCCTTTTTTTTCTTTCTTTTTTTTTTTTTTTTTTTTTGGCTTTTCTCTTCCTAGTCACAAAATGGCTGCAGATACTCAAGGTGTTACGTCTTCACATAGCATCACTCAAAACTGCCAAGATAGGAGCAAAGAGTACCTTCTTTCTGTGCTACTATTCTCTTCCTTCAGGAGAGAGAAAACTCCACCTGACTTCCCATGACATCTAATTAGCAATGATTGGGAGGTCACATGCTCACCTCTGCACCCATCACTGACCAAGGGTATGGCCTTGTCCTGACTGGCTGACGCTGATCGTGATTCAAGCAGGGATGAGCACATTTAGTCTGGACAAGAACAGACATCTATCAGGAAGAACGGAAAGGACCAGCTGGCAGGACGCAACTGCACCTCACGCCCTCCTGTCCTGCTGAGGTTGCACAAGTGCGAGAAGAGAAATCACGTGTGGAAAGTCAATCCCATGTCTTGAAAGCAGAGTTTTCCATTGGATGAAAATATTGCTGTCAGAAATTAGAAAGATGCTCCCTTCTGGAATCCCAATAACAATCCCTAATGTGCTGTAAAGAGTTGCTTATAGAGGGCTGTGAATTGAAAGCTTTAGTTAGGTTTAAAAATAATAATAATAATACTCAATTCTCCAGCAAGCTCTAATAACTGTCCCCGGAGATAAGGCTGAAAGGCAGGAGAGACCAGAGAAAATGAGTTTGAGGGGCTCTCCCGCCTTTCTGCTCTGTCCTTCCTCAGGGCTTCCTTATTCCTCCCAGACGTGTCACCATCATCCAGCTGTCCAGCTGGTGAAGGAAGGGCTCCAGAGAGCTAGGTCCTCACTTTCCTGTGTTTGAAGGGCTGATGTCGAGAGTGTCCCCATCCTTCCTGGAGGAGACTGCAGCAGAAGGCTTGGCCTCCCCACCTCTTCACACGCGCCCTTTATCCCGTGCCTTCTTTTCCTTACAGAACTGGCTCCTTCTCCCCTTGTTTCCTCTTTCTCATTAGCATTTTTCCTTCAGTTCTGAAATACTGCTCTCCTCTTAAAGCCGAGGCCCCCTGTAGCATGAGCAATGACATTGATGTCCTTTTTACCCAGCAGGACGTTGGCACTGGCCGTCCTCACTGCCTTGGCCTGACACATCTCACAACACTCTTGCAGCTGCCCATCTATTTACACGGTGACCCGGGGACCTGCTCATAATTAGGAACCCTGTGGCCATCATTCACAGGATGTTGGCAGAGACAAAGCAATTTAGGAAAAAAGCAAGGATTTTGAAGTCAAGCTAATCTGGGCTCCTAGACCCAGATCTGCCGCTTACTAATTATGGCTTGGCAGATTAAAGACAATTGAAATCTTTTACTCCTACTTCTTTTAAGAGTTAGAGTCCAGTTCCCCTCTCATCAGATGTAGGCTGGCTTCAGTGATTTGCTTGGTCAACAGCATATGGAAGGCGTGACAATCTGAAACTTCTGAGGTCAGGTCATAAGAAATCTTGCAGATTTTTGCAACTTCCATCCTGGAGGAAGCCAGCCGTCCCATGCAAGAAGTCTGATTAACTACCCTGAGACCAGGATACTGTCAGGGAGTATAAGCCATAGGCAGAGGGAGTGAGGCCAGGCCGGCCTAAGCACATGTGGGTGAGAAAATTACACCTGAGCATTTCAACCCCAGCAAACGCGATATGAAGAATAGCCAAGGAACCTAGCAGGCAGCCAGAAATGAAGCCGTTGCACCAACTGCCTCAGCCACCTCCAGTCATTTAAGCCAACTGAGCTGAGATCTCTGTCGCTGTGGAGCAGAGATCAGTCACCCCACTGTGCACTGCCTACAGCCTGACCCACAAACTATTCTAAATGCAACAGAATGGTTCCTGTTTCTACACAGCTAATTTCAGGGCATAAGTTTTGCTCAAGAGATAATCAGAATAAGGTATGAAGCTTGGCAAATGGTCAACTTTTCTGAGCTTCCATTTCATCATCTATAAAATGGAGCCAAAGATGGCACCTGTATTACCTGTCTCATGAGGATTAAATAAAACAGTGGCCCTCAAAGAGAATCCCAGGATAGGCACTGGTCTGGGCTTAACACTGGTTAAATGATTTCATGATTTAATACTGGTCCTTTGATATAAGGAAAAAAAATATTCTAGACAGCTATGTGTGAAGCTCCTATTTAGAGGCTGGTAGTGATGGCCAGTAATGCTTCTTACATCCTTGGGAGCTGATTTGAAGCCAAGAGAGCTGTGCCGTGCTGCTGAGCACCAGGTTAGGCTGCTAGGAAGATCACTCCATGCATAAAGCCACCAACGCTGAACTGGAAAATGAGATCCACTGAGTGGGTTTGGGCCTGTGGCAACAATTACAGAGCTACAGGAGAGGCAAAGGTGGCAACAGGTATGAATTGTCAATATCTATGACTTCAAACCCCATTATATTTTGTCCTGTGGTTATTAATTTTATGTTAATTTGGCTGGGCCATGATGCCCAGATATTTGGTCAAACATTATTCTTTGTGTTTCTGTGAGGTATTTGGTAGATGTGCTTAACATTTAAATTGGTGGACTTTGAGGAAAAACAGATTGCCCTCCATAATGTGAGTGGGCATCATCAAATCATCAGAAGGCCTAAATAGCACGAGGGCTGACCACCCCCAAGCAAGGAGGAATTTTCCCAGCAGGTGACCTGAACTACAGCATCAGTTCTTCCCTTGGTTTCCAGCCTGCTGGTCTGCCCTGCAAATTTGGACTTTCTAGCCTCCATGATTGCATGGGTAATATGTACATATGTATCTATACACTTTATATATATATATATATATATAGATAGATAGATATGTACCATATAATGTGTGCACTTTATATATATATATAGATATATATGTACCATATAATGTGTGTATACATATACTGTATACATAATATGTGTGCATATAACACATATCCTACTGGAGAACTGTGATATAGTTGTTAATCCTTGAGTTTGTCTCATCATGGGTGCAATGTATGAATTCCCATACAACTCTTTGATTTCAAGTTATCTCTCCAAACTGCTGAACTTGAGAGTTCTTTCAACATCTCTGAGCCCAACCTTGCTATTTTCTTTTTATTTTGGTAGCAAGATTATTTGTGGATAAGCACCATTTCTTTTTGTCAGCATAATAAGCCTGTTGCCTTGGAAAATGAGCAAGGTTTGTTCGTGAACAAGAGAAGAGAAGGTACCTACTAAGCACTGTGCTAGACCCTGAAAATCTGGAGGTGAGGAGGCAAGCATCTCTAGCTTCCTGGAGCCTTCGTCAGAGAAGATGTGGGCTAGAAACGAGGCTGGGTGGACAGACTGAGAACCAGAAAAGCAGCCACACGCATGCAGGGATGACCCAGTCTATGCCATCTCTAAGTGCGCCACTATGGGGCTTCTGAGATATTTTTATTTTCACTCTTTCTTATTTTATTAATTTGATTTTTATTTTGCTTATGGCATATGCTCCTCATATGTGTGATGACTGAAGCTGAAAGGAATTGAGGAGGGTGGGGGATAACTGCTCACAGATGCCCACAGGCATGAACACGCTAAACAACGGCACGGGCCTCTTCGGATGAAATTTAGCAGATTAAATCCTGCACGTAAAACACCCTGCTCCAAGAAAATAACCACAGAGGAAAAGAGGTGGCCTACCAGCAGCCTGTGTATAATAACTTACGGGAGAGTCCAAACATAACCTCAATAGCAGTATGCCGCCAGCAGGAAGTGTCATCCTGATGGAGGCTGTGCTCGTATGCGACTTGGGTTTTATGGTGCCACACTGCCTCTGGTTTCCTTTTACCTTTCTTTGCCTTCGTTGCTTTTCTCCAAAGTTCTTGCCTGAGCCCAGTCCTCCTTACTTTCTCCACTGCTCACCCACCGTGGCTCCAGCTACTGCCCAGCAGGTGATGGCCCCGTTCCCAGGCCATGCCCTGTCCCTGAGCCCCAGCCCTCTAATGCACTTGTCTGTCCCAAGGTCATAGCAAATCAACAATTCCACAAATCCACAACTTCAAAATGAAACTTTCGATCTCTTCCTGAGACATCCACCTTCCCTCCTGTACGTGCATTTCGGTGGTTGCACCATCACTAGTCACCAGCCCAGAAAACAATATTTGTCCTCCTGCTTCACCTCTGACAGCCAATCAGTTAGTTATTCCCTGGACAGTAGTTCCTTGTCCTCCAGAGCCCCGCAGCCCATTCTTCCTGTCCTTCCCCACTGTAGCTGCCCAGGTTTGACTCCTTGGCATCCATCCCAGGATCATGGCAACAGAATCCTAACTTGTCTATCAGACTCTAATTCAACTCTATTTCCAAAAGAGAAAGATGTAGAAAACACAATTCTTACCATTCCACTCCTTTGTGAAAAACCTTCATGCAAAATTCATGGTAAACTCCAAGCTCGGCATCACTGACAAGGTCCTCTATCATTTGGCCCCTGCTGCCTTTTTCAATTGTATTTCCTCCCCAACATGTTTGTGCCCTTCCTTCTACTTCCAGTAGCCAAACTACTGGAGTGCACCTGACTGTGATGGCCTTTTAGACAAAGTTTATGCCTTGGCTATCTTTATCACATTGACTGCCACACTAGAAAAACAATTTTTTCCTTTGGGGCCACTGTGTTTTATTAAGAAAAT
Source organism: Loris lydekkerianus (assembly GCA_963574355.1). Taxonomy (NCBI): domain Eukaryota; kingdom Metazoa; phylum Chordata; class Mammalia; order Primates; family Lorisidae; genus Loris; species Loris lydekkerianus. The sequence goes on along the minus strand of CAUYPK010007554.1, from coordinate 23,749 downwards.
AGAATAAACACTTTAAAAACACAGCAATTCTTTCTAATTTAATGAAAATTTTGTTATTTTTCATTGTTCTCTGTGCATGGGTTATACACTTAAGCAACTCTGCAGCACTAGAATTAATTTTTTACATTGCCCACCATATGAATTGTATGTGACTTGCAACATATGTATTGAATTTGTTTCCAAGAATGGAATCTTTTGTCATTCTACAAATATCTAGTTGTGTTTGGGGTGGACCTTGTGTGGCCCTGGATGAGGACCTTTGAATCACACCCCCTGAGTATGTGCAACAGTGTCACCTTGCTGCATTCAAAGAGCCACCAGGCAAACTTTCAAGGGGAAATGTGCAGTCAGAAGTTACCATAATCCACAGAACCCAGTCCAGTACAGGGGGTGAGCTTGTGCAGGCCAACTGGAGCAGGGTGGCAGGAGGTTTTCATCTTCAATGAAAACAATGAGCAGAGATTTCACAGCCCATCTATCCACCAGTTCTATCTGCTCCATGAGGCCTCAGGCTTAAAAATAGCATGAGTCAACTACAACTCACAGGGAAGTTGGTGTGTTAAATTCACAATGCCTCTCTCAGTACCTGATATCTCATAGGCACAAAAGACATTGTACAACAGATAGATGCATACCTGCTCACACACTACACTGAGGACCCAAAGGTGAGAGGAGCCAGTTCAATCGGGGGAAGGCAGAGGAACCTTTCCAGTATGTGCCATTTGAATGAGTCTAAAAGCCCAGGTAGAAAATCACTTCAGGCAGCAAGAACAGCACACGTTAAAGGCTTGCAGGTATGAGAACACATAGCATATGCCAAACTTTCTATGATTCTATAGGCAGGTGGGAATGGCAAAGATGATGCCGGAAACAGAGTCTTTTATGGTAGGGAGGTGTTACAACCTTCAGTGCCAATAAGAGTCAGGCATGTCATGAACATGGACGAAGAAAATAGGAAAAAGCACCAAAATCTGTAGCCAATGTACTGTTCTTATCTCAGTGAAAAGGCTTCCAGAATTAAGATTGCCAATTAATATCGACTTAGTGAAATAACAGACCTCTACTGGTCAGATTCTGTCTGTAGGTCACCAGTTTAGACAATGAGGTGTTCTGGAAGAGTTTGCAACAGTGCACTCAGATGGTCAGGATGGGGTGGGGAGATCATTGAGCAGGGGTTTCTAGGATGGAGAAAGAATGGGATGGGGTTAAAAGGAGGAAGAGCTGGATGAAGGAGACTGTTGAGACATCCAGGTAAGAGGTGATGTTGTCTTAACCAGAAGAGAAGAGGAGACAGCTTCTAATAGCTCCTTAGAATTTAGAATCAGTGAATGCAGAGGATGAAATTCGATTCTGATCTGTGGCTCACCGTTTGAAGAAGTAATAAGCGTATGTCAGTGTACATGTCAAAAGCATTACGACTCGTAGCCATTTCTGCAACTCAGCCTGAATAAAACATGTTGACTTTAAAGGCCTAACCTACAATGAAAAATTCTATCTTTTGATGCATTAAATTGGATTACAAACTCTCTTCCTCAGTTTCCAGTTTTTCTAACCTGATCACTGCTTTGCAGAGTGACATGTCTGTATTGAGTCACCCATATCCCATCTAGAGGTGCACAGGCAGGCGGTCACCAATGCTGGGTAACTGATGAGTGTAATGACAGAAGGGAGAAAGGAGTCCCATTAGACCATTAGTGGGGTCATCTCATTAGCATCCATTATAGCCAACAAGATCATGCTCCCCACCTTCTATTTTTTAAGGGGTTAATCTAAGTCCACTGGCCTGCATAAATCATTGTTTAGTCGCTTTCTGTAAGACAGAGCTCATCTTTATCATTTTGCAAAAGGTCTGCCAATGGCAATAAAGCCCCTTTGGAGACAGACTCCTCATTTCTCTTTAAGGCAGTGGGCATGGGCAGACCCAGGCGGCCAGGGCTGTAAGTCCAGTGCAGATCTGGGGGAGGCAGAGTGCCCAGGCTCACCTTCTGCAGGACACCTAACCAGTCACAATCAAGTCCCATATGCAGGCCACACTCACCTGCCACCCCATGTAACTACAGAGCTGAGATATGAGCTTACTACCCAAATTTCATCCCCATGGTCCCATCTTAGAAGAAAAGACCAAAAGGGCAATAGCATATATTACTGGCAACCACCTAGATCCCCTCAGCACTCACTACCTGGTATGCACACAAGCCCAAACAGAAACTATGAAGAATTATGTCATTGTCTTCAGATCATGTCCTGCCCACTAAATATTTCACATATGTGTCCCCTTTGCTACCAATCTACCGTTTCTGAGTTTGGAAACTCACCCCTTTTTGCTATGACACAGTAACAGCTTCTTAACTCATCGTCTCCTATGGTCATTCCCATTTATCTGCTCTACCATTGCCAGATGATTTCTGTAAATTTAACATCTTCTTATTTCACTTGTTCAATTTTTCAAATTTTTCCTGTTAACTATGGGATGACTTTCAGACCCTATAGCCTAGAAGACCTCCTTGGTTTGGCCAGACCCTCCACGTCCAGCCCACCACACTTCCATATGCAGAGGTTTGGGGTCAGATCACCTCCGCTAACTCCTCTATTTTTTGCTTTCTCATGATCCCACCAGTGTTATCCAGGAAGAGTGGCCCTCCTGCAATGTTTTGGAAAGCTTTGCCTTTCTCTGGTGGCCATGTAGGTTTCCTGGAATGTTGAACATTTATTTGGTCTTTTGCACTAAACCTAGGGGAAAAATCAGCTCCAAAATGCCCAGCTGAACCATACAAGATGCTGAGTCTCCCCGTGGAGATTATCAGAACGGACATCACTGGACAAGCATTTCTCAACAGGAGGCAAAGTTCACAGCGGCAGGCTGTCAGAACTCCCTGATGGTGTCTACGGAGGTCATAGTAGCAGGAGCAAGCTGACTTTAGGGAAAGAGTTGCAAAATGCTTTGATTAGTGAAAGTTTCCCCCCTCCATGATTTCTTTAAAAACATGGTAAGAAAGATTTATCCCTTGCTCCCACCATGTGGCAAACTTGACAATATCAACAAAAATATACTAAGACTTTGTAATCAGGCAAGTCTTGTTTCCTTTTTTTAACTTGAGAATCTGTGGATGATGGTTTGAACAGGGAACTCTGATCACATATTTTGTATGCAGGTGAGCATCCTCACATACACACTGTACAGTTCTTTTCATCAACTTGAGGTGCTTGCTTAAGTTTTCTTGCCCCTAAAATGGGGGTGGAGAGAATGGAGTATTCTGAGGATTAAATGGGTTAAAACATGTAAAACACTTAAAGCAACATTAGTCAATAAAGACTGTACCTTGCCTATTTTATTTTTATTATCATCAACATCCCAAGTTTAAAAAGAAGGAAGTCAAGAGGTAGAGAATTAAATAATTTGACCAAATCACAGAGCTGGTGAGTGCCAGAACAGGAATTAACATTCATGCCCCTGCCTGTCAGCAACACTGCCCCTCTTACTACAACTGAACTTGAAGCTCCCACAAATGCAACAGTCTTGCAGGCCCTGCACCCTTGCACATGCCAGGGTGTGCAAACTTGTCCTCCTCCTTTCGGACAGATTTTCTGTCTCCCCGCAGAACTGTGGTATCTAATTGATTACTGGAATACGAACCCTTGGAGTTCTTCCCTGATCTTTCTTGATTGTTATCCTATTTCCAGCACAAAGAATAGTAGTTGGCATATGGTTAATGTCTAAGTACATGTTGAATAAATGTCTATATGACTATACAAATATATGATAATGTTGGCTTTTTCCAAGAGAATGAGATGAAAATTTGTTTTGTTTAGGAGTTTTGGTGGATCCTTCCCAAAGCCTTAGGATTAAATTATTCCAATGCCCACAATTTACCTCATGACTGAGGTGTAGAGTGTTCAGAGCCAGGACGAATAGGCTGGGCTGGTGGTAATGGGGCAAAGGGTTTAGAGCCAGTGCATCTGGAAGGCTCTGTACAAGAAGATTTCTAAAGAAGAAAAGCAGTAAAGCAGTCTTATATTTCATTCACTCATTTGAGTATTTCTTCAATAAATATTTGAACCTCCTTGTACCGTTAAACCTTTCTATCATATCCCTGCTATTTCTAATTGCAGAAAAGGCCTTGGTGGAAAAAAGAAAAGAGAGAGAGAGAGAATAATTTCTGAGTGATTTAACACATCGAGTCAAGACCACAAGTAAGGCCAGGCACGGTGGCTCATACCTATAATCCTAGTACCCTGGGCAGGTGGATTACCTGAGCTCAGGAGTTTGAGACCAGCCTGAGCAAGAGCAAGACCCTGTCTCTACTAAAAATAGAAAAGCTAGCCAGGCATTGTGGTGGATGCCTGTAGTCTTAGCTACCTGGGAGAGTGAGGCAAGAGGGTTGCTTTAGCCCAGGAGTTTGAGGTTGCAGTGAGCTGTGATACCATGGCACTATAGTCAGGGCAACAGAGGGAGACTCTGTCTCAAAAAAAAAAAAAAAAAAAAAAAAATCCTCAAGTAAATCATTTAGCGTCCTTAAACCGCAGCTTCTGAATAACAGTATCCATCTACTGAGGGCCTACAAAATGATGCTGAGGTAGGATCTTTGCACCTCAGTTCTGTAATCTTCATACCTTCAAGGCCTACTCAGCTCTCCAGGGATGTTTACAAGGGAACTAGAGACAATGAGCCGAGGGCTTGGAACAATCTCATCTCCTGCACTTCAGAAGGGGTGCCAATCAGAATTGGGTCTCAATAATTCACAAGCTCATGGTTGCTTGAGGTCAGAGTTCAGTGAGGATATTTAATGAGGTTCAGGAGCACTCAGTAATAGGGGATTCCAGGCAGTAGAAATTCTCACAAACCCATGGTGGCTAACGCCTCAGTCCTCATGATCCTGGACAGAGAGAAGATTGACAGGGACTACAGATCCAGGGGAAGCTGTACAGATCCAGGGGCCAAGGCTCAGGCCTGCCCGTTACCACTAGTGCAGGAGGCCCAGAGGGAGGCGTCCATTGTGCCACGAGGAAAAGCTGCTAAGCTTTGAGCACCGGTGGTGTGCCGGGCACTAGGCAAGGTGTAACACCTACATTACTGAGCACTGGCGGTGTGCCAGGCACTAGGCAAGGTGTAACACCTACATTAATGAGCACTGGCTTTGTGCCGGGCACTGGGCAAGGTGTAACACGTACATTACTGAGCACTGGCTGTGTGCCGGGCACTGGGAAAGGTGTAACACGTACATTACTGAGCACTGGCTGTGTGCCGGGCACTGGGCAAGGTGTAACACGTACATTACTGAGCACTGGCGGTGTGCCAGGCACTGGGCAAGGTGTAACACCTATATTACTGAGCACTGGCTGTGTGCCGGGCACTGGGCAAGGTGTAACAGGTACATTATTGAGCACTGGCTGTGTGCCGGGCACTGGGCAAGGTATAACACCTACATTACTGAGCACTGGCTGTGTGCTGGGCACTGGGCAAGGTGTAACACGTACATTACTGAGCACTGGCTGTGTGCTGGGCACTGGGCAAGGTGTAACACCTATATTACTGAGCACTGGCTGTGTACCGGGCACTGGGCAAGGTGTAACACGTACATTACTGAGCACTGGCGGTGTGCCGGGCACTGGGCAAGGTGTAACACCTACATTACTGAGCACTGGCGGTGTGCCGGGCACTGGGCAAGGTGTAACATGTACATTACTGAGCACTGGCAGTGTGCCGTTCACTGGGCAAGGTATAACACGTACATTACTGAGCACTGGCAGTGTGCCGGGTACTGGGCAAGTGTAACACCTACATTACTGAGCACTGGTGGTGTGCCAGCACTGGGCAAGGACGTACATTACATTAAGTGTCGTTCTCCTTAATGACACTGTGAGTCTGGTGTGTCATTTACAGCGAGGACTCTGACGTTCAGAGGAGTGAAGAGCTTGCCTCAGTCACACAGCTAACAAGTGACAATGCCTGGAATCAAACCCTGGTCTGACTCCATGGCACACACATTTCCATCACACCAAGTTATGTCCCAAAGCTAAACAGATTAGTTTGTTGTTGGGACATGGCTCCATTCTGACCAGGGCATTTATCAACTCTCAACTTGTAGACGGTGTGCATTCAATAAGTGATAGCTCTCATGGTTACTGCGTTTTATAAAATCTTAATAATACTATTATGACTGCTCCTCCTGAAATATGTAGGTGTACTCGAGCTCCCAGAACGCAATTAAAATTCATTTCCCATCCCACCATTGACCACTAAGATAACAGGAAAGATGATCTCACCTTGAATGGCTGCCCAAGGGATAAACCCTGTTGGAACATCTCTCCTGCAAAGGTACACAAGATTATTATGTTTTATGACTAAAACAGTGAGCCAGGATCCTGCAGTGACAGGCCCACATGTGTGAGTGATCACTGTTGTAGATCTGAGCTTTCGTTAAGGCTCTGCAAGTTAAACAATTTTATAGGGCCCTAGAGGCTCCGGTTTCTAACCTCCCTTGATGCAGACAAGCCACAGGCTCACTGAATGAAGATGATTTATCTGACAGCGCACAGAGCCAGCCCTGCGTTGCCTTCAGGTTGAGGTGGGTTAGCATAAGCCACCAGTGTCTTCTCAGGCATATTCAGTGCTCACTTTCATCTCACAACATCCGTGTCTTTAAGAACTGAGATCCACATGGACTTTGCCCTCTTCTCTCTGCTCCCAGAAGCTAGCATGGAGCCTGGCCTGTGGTGGGCACCAGTGAAGACTGGTGCAATGAGTAAAGTGGACCATTACTGAGTGACATCGTGTGCTAGAGCATCAGTGATATAGACATGATTGAATCAGAAGACAAGCCAGCCCTGTTCTCCTGGAACACCTAGTCAAAGGTGGGTAATCGGGGAAGGAAGCAGGCAGTTCTACTGCTGTCATAGCAAGACTCCAAGAAGAAGTCACCCCAGGGGGTGGCTTTGAAGGAGCAGAGAAAAGACCCCCTCCACATGCCCAGGAGGTCAAAAATGTTACTGGGGAGGATGAGGTCCCACCTTAGAGGATAAGTTTAAGTCAGACAGGCCAAGAAGTAGGGAAAGACATTCCAGGAAGCAGCAAAGGAAGAAAAATGCAAGTGGCTTGCACAGGCTACAGCACAGTTTGTGAAGAGAGAAGCCAGGCATGAGCCTAGAGACATACAGAGAAGCCGGCTCACCACGGACCTCACTGTGTCCTACACAGAAAGTTCTAACCTAAAGTGGTGCTTCATGGGGAGTTCCCTGGAAGCCTTAGTTTGAGATGCTTGGTAAAGATGAGTCTCCATGCTCAAAACTGATTTGGAGAACAGAGTGTTCTAATCCCAACCCTAGAATGCACATTATACTTCGGAGATAAGGAGGCCTGTGATGAAGAACCTCCCAGGATGCTTTTTACACTGCACTGTCCACACTCAGGAGGACTCTGTATGACCACAAACACCTTACCAACGGTCCCTATGTACACATAATGGAAAATGATCCCCAAAGGTATTCAGGCATGATTAAAATGTTTTAAGCAAATGAATGAGCTGAGTTTTCATTCCTTATATTTCACAAATGATAACTGATGACAGTCGAAAAGGGTGAATTGGAAGAGTATCTCTTTGATAACAGTGCACTGTGCAATTCTGATCAAATGTCTCCCTGAAGACATGTGGGCGAAAGTGGACACAATAAAATAACAACAACAAGATATCTTCTTGACAACATGAGAGAGCTACCAAGAATCACAGAGTGGGCTAGAGACCCAGAGAGGTGGGGCAATATTTGGAAGCACTTTTTCCTGGGACTGGAGGAGGTGACTTCAATAAAGGCTAGGAGACTGAAAATCAGCCATTCATTTGGGGAAAAAAGAAATTTGACCCTTACTTCAGAACATACACAAAACTTCCACATGAATTATAGATCTTAATGTGAAAAGCAACATAGTAATTAATCTTAATGACTTCAGGGTAGAGAAATGTTTCTTTAAAAGACAGAAAAGGTACCAGCCATTAAAGAGAAGGCTGTTCTTTGACTTCATTAAAATCAAGCACTCCTGTTCATCAAAAGACACCATTAAGAAGAGGAAAGACCAGTGAAAAGATATTTGCAACACAGGTAACTCACAGAGGGCTGTATTCAAATTAATTAATAACCTTTGCAAATCAGTAAAAAAAAAAAAAAAAAAGATAGTCAAACCAATAGGAAAAAAAAATATGTAATAGGAATGTCAAAAGGAAAGATATCCAAATGCACAATAAATAAATCAAAACATGGTGGCACCTGTAGCTCAGTGGTTAGGGCACCGGCCACATACACCGAGGCTGGAGGGTTCGAGCCCAGCCTGGGCCTGCTAAACAAAGACAACTGCAACAAAAAAATACCTGGGCATTGTGGTGGGTGCCTCTAGTGCCAGCTACATGGGAGGCTGAGGCAAGAGAATCACTTAAAAGCCCAAGAGTTGGAGGTTGCTGTGAGCTATGATGCCATGGTACTCTACGGGGGGTGACATGATGAAACTCTGTCTCAAAATAAGAATAATAATAAGAAGAAAATAAATCAATAAATAAGTAAATAAAAATGTGCTCAACTCCATGAGAAGTCAGGGAAATGCAAATTAAAACTAGAATAAAATGTTACTCAGATACCAGAATGACTAAAACTGAAAATGCTGACAATACCAAGTGCTGGCAAAGATAGACAATAATGGGATGTCTCATATGCTACCAGTGGAATTGTAATGGTACAAGAAGTTTGGAAAACTAGAATTTAGCTACTAAGGTTAAAGATATGAACACCCTACAAATCCTAAGTTCCAATGTGAGAAATAGACCCAACAAAAATCTATGCACATGTGCACCAAATAAGAGGATGTTCATAGTAGCCTTATTTGAAATGGCCCCGAACCAGAAACAATCTACATTTCCAAGAACAGAAGAATGACAAATAATATGATAGTATGCTTATACAGTGGAATTTTAAGCTGTGGTACATACAAAACATAGATAAAGCTCTTGAACATGGCACTGAATGAAATGAGTCAAACACAAAAGAATACAATCATTATATGGAGTTAAGTAAAAAGGCAAAACCTGACCATAGTGTCAAAATTTAGACTAGTGGAAGAGGCGTATGCAGAGGGAATTCTGAGGTCTGGCAGGTTCTGTTTGTAGGCCTGAGCGCTTGCTTGGTGATTCAAATACTTCCCAGAACTATGCATTAATCATTGTGCCTTTTTCATAAGTATTACAGGGCAAAATAAAATCAAAGGTTTAAAAAAGTATTGAATAGTCTAATGGCTAAAAAACATGGAAATATGTTCAACATTGCTAATCACCAGGGAAATACAAATCAAAACCACAGTGAGATATCATCTAATACTAGTGAGAATGACTCTTATCAAAAAGTCCCAAAGCTGGCCAGGTGCAGTGGCTCACGCCTATAATCCTAGCACTCTGGGAGACTGAGGTGGGTGGATTGCTTGAACTCACAGATTTAAGACCAGCCTGAGCAAGAGCGAGATCCCTTCTTCTAAAAATAGAAAAAACTGAGGCAAGAGGATCATTTGAGCCCAAGAGTTGGAAGTTGCTGTGAGCTATGACACTACGGCACTCTACCCAGGGCAACAGCTTGAGACTCTGTGTCAAAAAACAAAACAAAACAAAACAAAATCCCAAAGCTACAGATGCCAGTGAAGATGCAGAGGGAAACGAACCCTCATCACTATTAGTGAGACTGCAAACTAGTACAGCCTTCAGGGAAGGTAGTGTGGGGATACCTCAAAGAACTAGCAGTAGTCTACTTTTTGATCTGGCAATCCCACTACTGGGTATTTACCCAAAAGAAAAAAAAAAGACATTTTATCAAAAAGACATTTGCACTCGAATGTTTATAACAGCACAATTCACTACAGAAAGATGTGGAAACAACCTAAGTGCCCATCAATACATGTGTGGATTAATAAAATGTGGTATATGTATGCCATGGAATACTACTCAGCCATAAAAAGTAATGGTGATCTAGTACCTTTTGTAACAACCTGGATGGAACTGGAGACGGTTCTTCTAGTAAAGTATCACAAGAATGGAAAAAAAGTGTGCTCAATATCAAATTGGAGCTAGTCAATCAACAAGTTGTGTGCACATAAAACTCAATGGAAATCAAGTAGGTGAGGAGGGAAGACAGGAGGGTAAATTCACACCTAACTGGCACAGTGCACACACAGTGGGTGAAGGGCACACTTTTAACTTTGACTTAAAATGTACAAAAGCAAATTATGTAACCAAAATGTGTACACCCCATAATATTTTAAGTTTCGAAAAAGTCTTGGAGGAGTAATAATATTGGAATTAGAAAAGCATCATCATTATCTAGACCCAAAATAAGGCAGTGAAAAAGTAGAAGAGGCATGTCAATCTGCTTAATAACAAGAACTGTTCACTTCAAAAGCTGACATTGGATACAACCATACAATTTCAAAGGATTGAATCCATCAAGTACTTTGACATCTTTGAGTCCATAATGACTTTATGGGGGGCAGGGGGAAATCACCTTCAGAGTCTGCACAGGGAACCAGTTCCTTATGTTGAAACCTGGTAAATAAAGGCAAATAATCAAATACTTATCTTGCCTTTTTTATGTGAACTGGGCAAGTGAGTTACCAAATAGCAGATAAGGGGCAGTATCTCTTTATCAAAGTCTAACCAATACATGGCAAAAAAAATCGTAAAGGTAGAGTATCATTTTTTCAGCTCCCCATTAAGCAATAAATGTGAACATTGCACATCAGTGACTGTTCACAACATAAACAAGAGACAACCAGAAGTCATGTTTCACCTATGAGGGAACACAGCACCGCCTATCCTAGACTGTCAAAAAAACCTAACCTGACCTTGAGCGAGCCCTGAATCCCCTACCAGGTGTAGGAAATGCAGAGCAGAGAAGAGCATGTTGAGCCATGTTCTGCATGTGCAATCCATAAAATCCTGGCTGGGGGACACTGCAGGTCACAGGAGCTGCATCCTCTACCAGGCAAATTGTAAAGAACAGAAGGGGTGATTAAAGGAGCCTTGAAGGACATACAACTTGTTTAAGAGAAAGACCACATCATAGTGTTTGGGAGTATACATCTGAACAAAAAAATAAAAGAAAGCAAATGTAATAAAAATTACATTACTCTCCTGACTTTTGTAGAAAGAGAAAGGCTCTCTTGATAGGGATGGAGTGAATTAGGGCTGGCGGCAAGTTCTATAATATTTCTTTTTTTCTTTTTTTTTTTTTTTTTTTGAGACTAAGTCTCACTCTGCCACCCTGGGTAGAGTGCCCTGGCATTGTAGCTCACAGTAACCTCAAATTGTTGAGCTCAAGAGATCCTCCTGCCTCAGCCTGCTGAGTAGCTGGCACTACAGATGCCCACCAAAACACCCAGCTAGTTTTTCTATTTTTGTAGAGACATGGGCTCTCTCTTGCTCAGGCTGGTCTTGAACTTGTGAGCTCAAGCAATCCACCCACCTAAGCCTCCCATGGTGCTGGGATTATAGGCATGAGCCACTGTGCCCAGCCTCCATAATATTTTTTTACCTGGGATAGTCGTTACTATTATTAATGTGAAGGATGTTCACTTTATAATAATTCATTAAGCTATACATTGGTGGGGTGTGGTTTCCAAATCTCTGTTTTTCTTTGCAGTAAAAATATTTTTGAATGTCAGCATTAATTTGCCATATAATGCAATAATCTACTTAAACAGAAATTTAAATTCCTTTGCGGTTCTAAAAGAATTACATATTAAAGACACAGCATTTACATAGCATTTGATAATTTGAAAGAAATTTTTATTACATTACTTCAGGTTGTGATTACATAAATTCTTGGTGGTATTAGTCTACCCATTTCACAGAGGAAGAATACACTATACTAGTAATGTTTTTATCTAAGTTTCTTTTGCCCATGTTTTTTCCAACTCCAAATTCCACACCTTTTCTCCTAAGTTATTGTGAGAAAAAATACTCAGAGAAGAAGACCAAATTTCAAAACCCAATAAGAAATTCGTAGGATTATGAGTAATTGGCCCTTAGTCATATATAAACATTAAAATCTACAGAACTATGCACAACTCTACAAAGGGAACTGAAGAAAGAATGTGCAATTTTTGGATCTGTTGTTACCATCTTTTCTGGTATGCCAAGAGCATATTTCATAATAGCAAAACAACCTAAATGATCATAGCAGAATAATGGATATACACACGGGCATATTTACATGATGTATTATTGTTATTATAAAAATGATAAATAAACCTTAAAAATATATTGTGAAAGAAAAGCATCTGCTCCCAAACACCCTCCTGCTCTTCCTAAGACATCTCACTCCATCTCCCCTTCCATACACTCACTAATCTGGCCCTGGCCCACCAACCGCAGCTACTAGCAGCATTGCTGTGTGAGCCCCTCACTGTTCTCCAGCTTCCAGACATGCCCTGCTCCTCTGCAAAGTCATCTTTGGTGGGGTGGCGTTGGGGGGGCACATAGATATATGGCTTTTACCCAGAGGTTTCCAGAATACACACACCTGTAACCAAATCCTCTCACTATAGTCATGTGAACTTGGGCAAATGATGTAAGAAACATCTTAGAGTCTTTGTTTCATTATCTGTAAAATGGGAATAATTATCATTCCAATCTAGGGAAACCAGGTTATTTAGCTTCCAAATCAAGGTCATTGTTCCAATCACATGCTAGTTGAGGACAAGTAGGCTACTAATAGTAGAAATGCTCAGTAAGGAACTTGCCAGGTCACAAGCACTCGGCAAATGCTAACCATTGTTAACGTATTACTTGTCTGCCTAGTGGGCTCCAGCTGCCCAGCGTATCAAGTCTAAACTGCCCCATGTGGCGTTGAGGCCTGTTTGTCTCCCTAGCCCACCTCTGGCAACCATCTCTCTTACCATATGAGCTGCAGCTATACTGATCATAACTCTCCGAATGTTCTATACTCCCTCCTCTGGATCTTTGCATGGGCTTTTCACTTGCCTTTGCCCAGGCAACTTCTTCCCATCCTCCAGGCTGTGGCTTATCTGTGAACTTCTCTTGCTTTTTGGTTCCCCAGGCCCTGTGCTTCTGCTGGCATTGTGCACCACACCACACCATAATGGCTGACAAGCATCCATCTTCCTCACCAGACATGTAACTGTCCATCCACCATGCTAATCAGCACACTTCCTGTGTCAGGCACTGTGTCTGGAACACAGGAGGTTCTCAGTGACCTTTTTTTAATGAATAAATAAATTCACAAAACCTGAATATTAATGGATAAAATGGCCTTCCCACCTCACTTGTAACTTCACCTGAGCAAAAGATCTTTCTCATAAGCATCTTTAGTTCCTTGAGAGTAGGAGTTGGGGTAGGGTGAAGAGAGAGAGAGTTCTACTCTCTTTCCTCCTGAGACTTGAAATAGTTCATTATCAGCTCGTTCATTCTTCTGTCTGCTTCTCCTGGAGGTGACTCTTGATCATTCACTTCTGTTCCTAACTTTGGAAATCACCATACAAGATATTGGCCTTCCTTTCTATACCACCTCCAAAGGTGTTTACAATCTCTTTTTAAATCTTTAACCCTTTTTATCAACAAAAAACTCAATACCCTACCTCCAGGATGCTCACATGCCCTTTGCATACCATTAGCAAGAAGCTTAAAATTTTCATTGCTGTTACCAATACGTACATCTGAATATATTTTTCCACATGCCTTGCATCGTCTCCCCTCTTCTGACATTTGCCTTCTGGAAGAAGCATGTTCCCTCTCTCCCTTCCTTACACATAGAGAATTCCCACTCTAACCTTCCTTGCTGTGGCCATTTTCCTGACCCAGAAAGATTACAGAAAAATTTAGACCAGAGTCTAAGAAGATTTGATGTCCACCCAAATGGACATCCTCCTAAAAGCATGGGCTCCTCCCAGTGACCCTCCTTTGGGTGTGTATCCACCCAAATCGAGGTGATTACTTCTGTGATCTGACTAAGTCAGGCATCTATGCCAGTGAGGAGTACACATACAGATCTACAAGACACCATAAAGTAAGGTATGCCTGTATTTATGACTTCTAAGTTCATAACTTCTCCTTTGGCTTGAGATTATTGCTGTAGATTCAAGTACCTGACAGTTGCAAAAGAATTCTAAGCAGAGATTTAGCCATACTTCCAAAATCAGATTTAGCTTCCCAATTTGACATGGTGAGAATTGCTTGAGAGGCAGTTGCAATTTCATAAAATAGGTTCCCTACTATAGGCATTTCTTGTGGGTATGCCCCTTAGAACTCAGGAATGCACCCTGGGGGGACAGCAGGCAGCCTGGATTTCTTCCACCAGGTCAGAGAGTCAATGTCACAGCTAGAATCTGCACCTGGGGCAAGATAACTGAAATCAGCCCCAGGAGAAAAGATTGCCAGTGTGTAAAGGTAATGGATTTCTGCCTTGGATATGCATTGCTCATTTTTCTTGCAAAAAGGCCTGGCTCTGCTTTTCCCATACAGCCTTTACTCCATGGTGTGAGAATGGGGCCCACTAGCGACCAGACCTCCTGACCTAGAGGTGAGGAGTAAGGCCTCTGGCCTCTGCCATGTGAGGCAGCCACTTCCATGCCAGCAGTTCTGGAAAGAGAAATTTTACTAAGTGGTAAAGGGTAAAGGGGAAGGGGAAGGACCCAGGAGAGGACACAAGGGTAGGGCCTCTCTTTTCTGGGACCCCCAACACTGTTCATATCTCCTTCCACCATCCACCCTGGTGTTAACGTGCCTCTGTCTCTGATCCTCTTCAGCACAGAAATCAAGTTTCCTCTTGGATGGTATGTTCTACCGAGAGCATATTGTGTTAGTGAGGATGCAAAACCCATAGGATATAAAGAAATGTGGAAGAGGAGATTTATTGTGGGAATTGGCTCATGTGATAATAGAAACCGAGAATTCACAAGATCTTTCATCTGTTTTGAGCTTAAAAATACAGATCAAAACCAAACAGCTGAAAGAAATACAAAACACAAAGGGTATTTTTAAGTAGCTCTGTTTGTATAGAAGTTATAAGTCTTAAGACCTATTTGGACTGTTTTAAGCTGCCTTAATTGCCTTAGTACCCTTTAGTTAATTGTAACACTAAAGTCCCTGCTGAACCTGTATTGTACGTAAATAAGCAATGAGAGAGAGAGACAGACAGACATTGATTAGAGGCTCCACAACCAACCTGGAAGTGTGGATCTCATTCTCCAAAGCTGCATGTGTTCTGTTAAACTTTAAAAGCCAGTGGTGGGGAAATTGTATTTTTCCCACACTGTCTACAAGCTGGGGCCTGAAAAAAAAGGTGTGATTCAGACCTAAGAACCAGGAAGGGCACTGGTATCAGTCTGAAGGCCAGAGATTAGGAGATCCAATGAGCAAGGACAGGAGAAGATGGACATCCTGGCTCTAGAAGACAGAGAGAATTTATCCTGCCTCCATTTTCTTATTCTATTAGAGCCCTCAAAAGATTGGATGATGCTCACCTGAACTGGTGAAGGTTGATCTTATTTACTCAATCTACTGATCCAAATGTTTGTCTCTTCCATAAACACCCCCATAGCACATCCAGAAATAATGTTTTATTAGCTATCTGGGCATCCATAGCCCAAGCAAGTTAAAACATGATATTAATCATCTCATAGACCCTGAGATAACACAATGTGGGTACAAGTACTTTCTAGGAAGGGGACTCCAGGAAACACTGTGGGGGAGAGGAAAGTGAGGCAGTGAAGGGAACAGAGGGAATTATCACTATAGGCAACCAGGGTTTAACCTACTCTGACCACCTGGAGCCAGTGTAGACCATACCCTGCCCTGTCCCATTGAAGGCTGAGAAACCTGGAGTGTTCATTCATCAGCTTCTATCCCTCACCAGCTGGGAGGTGGTCCTGCTGTGTTGATGCTTTGGCACTGGTGCTGCCCCCTTCATGAAGCCCATAGCAAGTGCTCAAGATAATAGATGCAGAAAACTATGCTGGCTGGTAAGAGATGTATCTGCAGAGACCTGGGGTGTTTCAAGGGCAGATGGGCAGGTCATCAAGGTGCCTGTTCCATTCTCTGTTTCTTTGTAGCTTTCCTGCTTTGCCTTTGTAGGCATCTGGCACATAGAATAATTAATATGTATAAGTTGAAAAATTGAAGAATTGGAAGAGATGGGAAAATCTGATGACATCTTTACGTTTACCCTTTAGAGCTGGGCTTAGTTCTCTCAGCTCAAATGCCCCCACTGCCCTCAAGAAACAGGAAGTGAATGAAAAGGCTCCACATGCCCAGGTGGCCTGGCCATGTCTGCACATCAAACTCCTGCCATCTCTCAGAGTGGGCAGCAAGACAACATTGTCCTACCATCCACAGGACATGTGCTCCCTGCCTGGGGGCCCTCCCTTGTGATACCCCTGAGAGCCAGTTCATACCCCTGAACATCACAGTCAGTTGTGTCAGGTGCATTTCACAACTTCTCATTTCTTAGAAGCACAACTGTGCATAAATATTTGTTCCTGGTAGTAAAATCTCTCTGCAGCAAGCTCCTCTGCATCTCCTCTGGCTTGAAGCTCTTCTGGAAGTCATATTTCATCACAGAGTATTTGTAACATTTGAATCCAACAATGAAGGCAGAGAAGTCACCTGAGCTGTAGAAAGAAAAATACATGAATCTGTAAAGTTGAGGTTCATTAACGTTTCAAGAAAATGTTTGTATTTTTAGATACATTTTGTAGATTATATGTTTAAATATTACTTTATAAAAGTGTGAGTTTTTAAATGTGTCAAATGTCTAAATATGCACTTGAAGAATTTTATTTTACAAAAAGAAAGGAATAAAAGAGGGTCAATGATACTGCCAAGTAAAACTTTAGAAAGGAAGCTTAGAACTAGGAACAGAAAGGACATACAGGCAGGGCTGTTGACCTAAGAGGGTGGTGGGGATAAGGAAAACTCACAAGGAGAAACAGATTGAAAAAGAGGAAGGAGCTGGGAATCCAAGACAATAAAGGCCCAGATCTACAAGTAAAAAATAAGAAAGTGGGTAAAAGATCTAGGAAGAGGTAGGAGGCAAGATGGCTAACTGGAGCAAGCTTTCCAGAGAGGCCCCAATTCAGAAGGAGAATTAAAGGACATAAATTTATCAAGTAAGCTGATGGTCTGTAGCTGAGCCAAGAGCAAAGACTGAAGAGTGCACATCATCCCTGCTGAGGCAAGCTGCAACCCTAAGGAAAGGAAATAAACAATAGCTGAGACTTCAATCCAGAGTTACTGATTCACTAGGATTGGACAGAGACCAGCTGATTACAAGACAAAGCCACCTGGCCCCACAACACCAAGCAGGTCCCCAGTGTCTCAAGCTGTACTACTGTACAGGTCCTTTGCAAAGCTGTAGGGGAAAAGCTGCAGTCAACAGTCCCAACTCTTGGGCAAAGGGCTGGTTAATCACAAATCCAAGCAGCTAGACATAAGAAAACCATAACCTACAAGGGGAAGAAAATTAGAATAACTACAGATCTCTCTGTTGAAACTTGTTAAGCCAGAAGAGGAGGGTAATTGACCTTCAACCTCCTAAAACAAAACAACTTTCAACCCGGGATCCTGTATGCAGCTAAACTGAGTTTCATTTATGACGGAGAAATTAAATACTTTAATGACATTCACATGGCGAAGAAATTTGCCATATCTAAACCAGCACTCCAGTATATTGTCACACCCATCCTCCACAATGATAAGCACAATGCTCTACCACCAAAGTAGAATCACTTAGAAACTTTTGATTAAATCCCAACTTCCACAGTGGCAAAAGGATTAAAAATTTCCACTGGACTTTCAAAAAATTCAACACACAAAACACTACCAGGCCTATCAATACTCTCAATTAATGTCAATGGCTTAAATTGTCCTCTAAAGAGGTACAGGTCATCTGACTGGATACAAAAACTCAGGCCAGATATCTGTTGCATACAAGAATTTCATCTTACCCTAAAAAATAAATATAGACTCAGGGTGAAGGGACAGACATCTATAATTCAGACAAATGGAAATCAGAAAAAAGCAGGTGTTGCAATTTTATTCACAGATACAATAGGCTTTAAACCAACAAAAGTAAGGAAAGATAAGGACGGTCACTTCAGATTTGTTACAGGAAACACTCAACATGATGAGTTTTCAATTATTAACAATTATGCACCCAACCAGAATGCTCCTCACTTTATCAGAAAGACCTTAACAGACATGAACACCATAATTGTTGGAGATTTTAACACCCATTTGACAGTGTTGGATAAATCCTCCAATAAGGAAACTCAGCAAAGAAATTTTAGACTTAAACTTAACCATTCAACAATTGGATTTAACAGACAGCCATAGAACATTTCATCCCAACAAAACTGAATACACATTCTTCTCATCAGTCCATGGAACATACTTCAAAATTGATCACACATTAGGTCACAAATCTAACCTCAGAAAATTTAAAAGAATAGAAATTATTTCTTGCATCTTCTTGGACCATCAATAAATAAAAGTTGAACTTAGTAACAACAGGAATCTTCATACTCATACCAAAACATAGAAAGTAAATAACCTTATGCTGAATGATAGCTGAGTCATAGATGAGATTAAAAATAAAATTACCAAATTTTTGGAACAAAACGATAATGAAGACACGAACTACCACAACCTCTGGTATACCACAAAGGCAGTCCTAAAAGGGAAATTCATAGTGTTGCAAGTCTTTCTCAAGACAACAGAAAGAGAAGAAGTCAATAACTTAATGGGACATCTTAAACAACTGAATAAGAAATAAAATTCCAACCCCAAACCCAACAGAAGAAAAGAAATAACTAAAATTAGAGCAGAATTAAATGAAATTGAAAACAAAAGAATTATACAACAGATCAATGAAAAAGTTTTTTGAAAAGATCAATAAAATAGATAAACCTTTGGCTAACCTAACCAGAAATAAAAGAGTAAAATCTCTAATTTCATTGATCAGAAATGACAGAGGCGAGATAACAACAGACTCCTCAGAAATTCAAAAAATCCTTAATGAATATTACAAAAAACTCTATTTTCATAAATATGAAAATCTGAAGGAAACAGACCAATACTTGGAAGCCTTCATAGACTTAGCCAGAAAGAAGTGGAAATGTTGAACAAGCCTATATCAAGTTCTGAAATAACATCAACTATACAAAATCTCCCCCAAAAGAAAAGTCTGGGATCAGATGGCTTCACATCAGAATTCTACCGAACCTTTGAAGAGGAATTAGTACCTATATTACATAACCTTTTCCAAAACAGAAAAAGAAGGAATACTTCCCAACACAGTCTATGAAGCAAACACCACCCTGATCCCCAAACCCGGAAAGATCCAACAAGAAAACAAAAGTATAGACCAATATCTCTAATGAATACTGATGCAAAAATATTCAATAAGATTCTAGCAAACAGAATCTAGCAACACATCAAAAAATTATATACCATGACTATGGCTGGTAAGAATCAACATTGTTAAAATGTCCATACTACCTAAAGCAATCTACAGATTTAATGCAATCCCTATTAAAGCACCTCTGTCATACTTTAAAGATCTGGAAAAATTAGTACTTCCTTTTATATGGAAACAGAAAAAGCCTCAAATAGCCAAGACATTACTCAGAAATAAAAACAAATCAGGAGGAATCATGCTACAGACTTCAGACTATACTATAAATCTATAATGATCAAACAGCATGATACTGGCACAAAAATAGAGAGGTAGATATATGGAACAGAATTGAGAACCAAGAGAGGAACCCAGACACTTATCGTCATTTGATTTTTGATAAGTTATCAAAAATATAAATTGGGGGGAAGATTCCCTATTTAACAAATGGTGCTAGGTGAATTGGCTGGCAACTTGTTGAAGACTGAAACTGAACCCCCACCTTTCACCATTAACAAAAATTGATTCTCACTGGATAAAAGACTTAAACTTATGATATGAAACTATAAAGATTCTTAGAAAGAGTGCACAGGAAACACTTGAAGAAATTGGCTTGGGAGAATACTTTATGAGGAGGAACCCCACCCCCAGGCAATTGAAGCAATACCAAAAATACATTACTGGGAACTGATCAAATTAAAAAGCTTCTGCACTGTCAAAAACACAGTAAGTAAAGCAAGTAGATAGCCCTCCAAATGGGAGAGGATATTTGCAGGTTATGTTTCTGACAAAGGTCTGATAACCAGAATCCACAGAGAACACAAACTTATTAATAAGAAAAGAACAAGTGATCTCATTTCATTGTAGGCAAGAGACTTGAACAGAAGCTTCTCTGAAGAAGACAGGCACATGATCTACAGACACGTGAAAAAATGCTCATCATCTTTAATCATCAGAGAAATGCAAATGAAAACCATTTTAAGATATCATCTAACTCCAGTAAGAGTAGCCCACATCACAAAATCCCCAAACTACAGATGTTGGCATGGATGTGGAGAGAAGGGAAGACTTCTGCCCTGCTGGTGGGAATGCAAGCGAATACATTGCTTTTGGAAGGAAGTTTGGAGAATAGTCAGGGATATAAAAGTAGATCTTCCATTTGATCCTGCAATTCCTCGAAGAGATGGATATCCAAAAGACCAAAAATCACTTTACAACTAAGATATTTGCACCAGATTGTTCATTGCAGCTCAATTTGTAATTGCCATGTTATGTATGGAAGAAGCCAAAGTGCCCATCAACCCATGAATGGATTAATAAATTGTGATATATATATACCATGGAATACTATGCAGCCTTAAAAAATGATGGAGACTTTACCTTTTTTATGTTTACATGGATGCAGCTGGAACATATTCTTGTTAGTAAAATATCTCAAGAATGGAATAAAAAGTATCCAGTGTACTCAGTACTTTTATGAAACCAATTTATAATTACTCACACTTTCTTATGAAAGATAGATCACAACTATAGCCCAGGATGAAGGAGAGAAGTGGAGGAGAAAGGGAGAAGATGGGGGAGATTTGATGAAGGGAGGGTAAATGTGGGACCACATGTATGGAGCATATTGCAAGGGTACAAGTCAAATCTATCAAGAATAGAACATAAATGTCTTAAAACAATAATTAAGTAAGTGAGGTAAAGGCTTTGTGGATTAGTTTGATGTAAACACTCCAAATTGTATAAAAAAATCAACACACTGTACTGCACCAATACATAAATGTATTCATGATCTATGTGTATGTGACTTAATAAAAGGAAAAAATAAAAAGAGAAAAAAAATAAAAATAAAATAAAATAAAGTACAAAAAAAAAAAAAAAAAATCTAGGAAGAGAAGTAGAAAAAGAAATGAGTTTGCTCAACCCCTGAGGAAATCTGAGATCACATTCAGCATTTTCTTTGGCCTCTTCAAGCAGAGTTGAATGTAAAGGGTCACAGGCTGCAAGCTGACTTTTGTTCTTTGTGGTGGTGGATATCATAAAAGTATGTACAGACCTTTTCTTTTCTTTCTTCTTCTTTTTTTTTTTTTTTCCTAATCAGCTTTCGGTTTGTGCATTTAAAGTGTGACCTAAAACAACACTTATATTTCCAAAGTGCAGCAGAAAAAAAATATATATATATATTAGTTACCCCTGATCCAGAGTGGCAGACAGAATAATGCCCCCCTCCAAAAGATATCCACCTCCCAATCAAGGAGGTTGTCAATATGCCCCCTTACATTGCAAAGGGATTTTGAAGATGTGATTAAGGTTAAGGACCTCAAGACAGGGAGTGTTAGCAATTATCCAAGTAGACCCTATCTAGAGCTAATCACATAAGCATAAAAGTGGAGAACATTTTTTAGTGGTGGTCAGACAGAGATGTTAGTCTGGGAAGCATCCAACAACCCCTTGCTGTTTCAGACATTTTGCAGGGGGATAGGTGCAGACAGAGGCTTCCATAAGCCAGAAAAGGCAAGGGAACATTCTCCCCTTGAGTCTCCAAAAAGGAACACAGCTCTGATGACACTGTAATTTTAGCCCAGTGTGACCCAGGCATGACTTCTGTCCTTCAGAAGTGTAAGAGAATAAATTTGCTTTCTTTTAAGCCACTACACTGTGGTAATTTTGTTGCAGACAGCAGCAAAAGACAAACGAATACACCCAGGGACATCAAAAATGGGAAATTATCAAATATTGCTCTCCAACTCTCTGGTAGTCTGCCTGTAATCGGTTTCCCATTTAGGTCGGAATTGTTTTTCCTCTCTGCGGAACAGAGACTGGCTGCTTGCAAGACTCATTAATATGCATAAAGGGTGGCATAATTAGTTGCCACAGGTAACCCTTCTCTGGCTGTGTGAACTGAGTTAATGTGCAAATGCATGCTGCACCAGCAAGCAGAGCGGTGTGAGTAAAAGTCCCCGTTTCATAAAAGGAAATATTTGAATAATATGCAAATGAATTGGATGTTATTAGCAGGATGTCAGGTTTGACAGTCTGTGTTATTGTGAAAATAAATGAGTTTTGACACAAATAACTTAGGTATGCATTGAATTTTTTAAAGCAAATCTTGTAACGAGATGTTATGTATTGTGCTGTAGGTTTATAAAGATTTTGATGGCTATTAAAAGAAAAACATGGCAAAGGATCATTTATTAATGTATTCATTAAGCTGCTCTAAGGTGTAACAATAATTACTTTTCCTCCAAAATGTACACTGTTCCTCTTGCATATTTAATTGACTCTGGCAACCCATATTTAAGAGAATGAGGGGAAGAACCAGTAGGACAAAGGCAGAAATAAAGAGAAATCGAATCGCCATCATCTGCATTGGACACATTATACTGTTTATTTTAACTCCTGGGAATGTTTTCTCTGGATGGTCTCCATCTTGAAGTTACCTGCCTAATAAAATTTCTTTGGTCCATTTGTTTTCTTTCTTTTGAGCCTACCATCTTTTGATTTATTTCTTTCTTTAGGGGGCCCTCGTTAAAGGTCAGCACTTCCTGGCACTGGGCAGCGGCTGGGGGCTCACTGCTGTCCTGGCATTTGCCCTTGAGAGGCAAAGAGAGAGACATCCAAGAAACAGCTCTGCCTAAGGAAAAACATCTGCTAGAGGAACACCTGAGCCAAGTTCACGGGCTTGGAGGAGAAGGCTGCCAGCTGGCCTCATTCATTGTCTGGGGTATGCAGGGAAAGAGCTGACAGGCCAGGGGTGCTGCCCTGGCTAGCTAATAGTGCAC
Source organism: Loris lydekkerianus (assembly GCA_963574355.1). NCBI lineage: Eukaryota > Metazoa > Chordata > Mammalia > Primates > Lorisidae > Loris > Loris lydekkerianus. The sequence continues at coordinate 536 of CAUYPK010007554.1, read as the reverse complement.
CATCCCTCCCACCTGGCACAGACTTCCAGGTGTTTCATGGAAGTGTAGAAGGAGAAGGTGTAGGATAATATTTAGAAATAAACATATCCTACATCAAGCACACAAAGTGAACTCAGTGTGAGTTTAAAATGTCTTGCTATTCTTGCAGAGGCTTAAGGGACCTAGGCCCCGCTGGGACATGCACAGAGTTAGCTTGCCTGGAGTTAAACTTCCACCAGCCAATTCTCTGAAGTTGTGTTCCCCATTAAGCCTGAGGCCAAAGGGCATGCCGCCCTTCCTCAGAGATACGGGCCAGAGGGTTGACATATGTTAACAACATATTGTCAGAGGTCTATAGGTGCTCTGCCCTGAGGAGAGACACAGTCCTTACTTCATGCTGAGTAAACTGAGTGAATGCTTGAAGGTACTCTTCCATTAACTCTGTTCCCCTGTGGCTGCTTTCTTCTTTGTGATCTTTATTTAGATACCTGCCCAAGAGATTAGTCAGTGTCTAGAAGAGGATGTTTACTGCAGAAGTGATTGTGTTGATGTGGTAA
>CAUYPK010007551.1:0-92253 GCA_963574355.1 Loris lydekkerianus | reverse complement strand
GATTGCTGGGATTACATCTATGGTGCATCTTACAAGGGTATATGTGAAACTTACTAAATGTAGAATATAAATGTCTTAACACAATAACTAAGAAAATGCCAGGAAGGCTATGTTAACTAGTGTGATGAAAATATGTCAAATGGTATATAAAACCAGTGTATGGTGCCCCATGATCACATTAATGTACACAGCTATAATTTTATTTTTATTTTTATTTATTTTTTTTTTAACAGTTTGATCCTTTTATTTATTTATTTATTTTTTGCAGTTTTGGCCAGGGCCGGGCTTGAACCCGCAACCCCCACTATATGGGGCTGGTGCCCTACTCCTTGAGCCACAGGCACTACCCCACAGCTATAATTTAATTTGAAAAAAAAAAAAAAAAAGAAGTTGCTGGCTGTGTACAATGTCTGCTAAAAGAACCCACAGTGCTACCTGGTGTCCCGGCAACATACTACAACATATATATTCCTATTGAAGTTGGTCCCTTCAGCTATCTATCTATCTAGCTAACTATCTTCTATAAGTAAAAAAATACTAAAAAATTATATATATGTAAATATATATGTGTGTGTATATATATATGTATAACTTTTTTCTTTCTTTTTTCCTCTTCTTATTATGTAGCTGAGATTGCTGCTGTTTTTGGCTATTTGAGCTTTTTTTGTTTTGTTCCATTGTGTTTTGTTTTTGCTAATTTGTTTTATCAGTTCTATTCTTAACTTCCATTTTTATTTTCATCAAGAGCAAGGACTCCTATACTTTAGGTCATGGTATTTTAGCCTTATTTATTCTCTCTCTCTATTCCACTCCTTTCCATTCTACCTTTTAATAGAGACTCTTCTTCTTTCCTCATCTTTCCAACATAAATTGCTCCTACAACAGTTAAGATATCACCTCCTTTTTTTGTTCTTCCTTCTTTCATTTTTTCCTTTTGCTTCTCTCTCCTTTATTTGATACAACTTTATTTTTAATTTTCTTTACCTATTTTTACTTTATTATATTTTTTTCCTTTTCTTTCTCATCTTTTCTTTTTTGCTAAGTGCTAGGATAGCATGACTGCAGTCTGGCAGGGAGGTCACAGCAGTAGTTTGGCTCAAGGAGGCCAAGAGATCATGATCTAGAGAGCTCTTCTACCTTTAGCTCTGAAAAGACAGTATTGGCCAGTCCACACTGTAAAATTTTTCTATTTCTTTCTCATTTTTATTTATTTTTTCCTTCTTGTTTTTTGTTTTTGCTCTTTTCTTTCTCTTCCTATTTTTGGCAGAAGAAGAGTTTGGCTTTGTTCAGGCTGGTAAGAAGCTCCTCATTTTGAGGAACCCACCCTACCCAGCTCCCCATTACAATGGATCACCAGATAAGTAAACACCCAGAAGCTAAAGGTCAAAACTTAGCTTCTACACTGGCACAAAGGATAAAACTACAGAATGGACTTTTACAAAATAAGATGAATAGAACTCCACCACACTTATCAATTCTCTCAATAAATATCAATGGATTGAATATCCCACTGAAGAGGCACAGGCTGGCTGCCTGGATAAGAAAAGCACAAGTCATCCTTATGCAGTCTCCAGAAAACATGCCTAGCATTGAAGAACAAATCAAGACTCAGGGTTCAGGGATAGAAAACAGTATTTCAAGCAAATGGAAATCAGAAGAAAGGAAGGATTGCATTCTTATTTTCAGATACAAGCAGATTTAAAGCAACTAAAGTTAAGAAAGATAAAGATGGACACTTTATACTGATCAAAGAAACGATACAATAAGAAGACATTTCAATTTCAAATATTTATGCAACCAACTTAAATGGTCCCAGATTTATGAAACAGACCTTAAGAGGTCTGAGCAATATGATATCCTATAACACCATAATAGCTGGGAACTTTAACACCGGCTTGACAGAAATGGACAGGGATCAAAAAATACAGCAATGTATCAGCATATAAAATCAATGTCAACAAATTAGTAGTCTTTGTATATGCTAATAACAGCCAAGATGAGAAGCTAATAAAGGAAACAATTCCCTTCACAGTAGCTCAAAAAATGAAATACCTAGGAATATACCTAACAAAAGAGGAGAATGACCTCTACAAAAAAAATTATGAAACCCTAAGAAAAGAAATAGCAGAAGATGTTAGCAAATGGAAGAACATCCTATGCTCATGACTGGGAAGAATCAATATTGTCAAGGTGTCTATACTTCCCAAAGCTATCTACAGATTCAATGCAATCCATTAAAATATCATCATCATACTTTCAAGATTTGGAAAAAATGATTCTTCATTTTGTATAGAACCAGGAAAAAAACCTGTATAGCTAAGTCAATTCTTAGTAATAAAAACAAAGCCAGAGACTTAGACTATCAGACTTTAGACTGTACTACAATGCCACAGTGATCAAAACAGCATGGTATTGGCACAAAAATAGAGACATTGACATTTGGAACTGAATAGAAAACCATGAGATGAAACTAATATCTTACAGCCACCTGATCTTTGATAAACCAAACAAGAGCATACACTGGGGAGAGAATCCCCATTCAATAAATGGTGCTGGGAGAACGGGATATTCACATGTAAAAGATTGAAACCAGACCCGTACCTCTCATCACTTACAAAAATTGACTCAACATGGATAAAAGATTTAACTCTGAGGCATGAAACAATAAAAATACTTGAAGAAAGTGTGGGGAAAACATTTGAAGATATTGGCCTGGGGAAAGATTTTATGAAGAAGAATTCTGTGGCAATTGTAATAGCAACAAAAATAAACAAATGGGACTTAATTAAACTGAAAAGCTTCTGTACAGCTAAGGAAACAAGCAAAGCAAACAGACAACCTTCATAATGGGAAAGACATTTGCATTTTATTAATTGGACAAAAGTTGGACAACTAGGACCTACAGAGAACTCAAATTAATCAATAAAAAAAGACCCAACAATCTCATGTATCACTGGGCGAGTGACATGAATAGAACCTTCTCTAAAGAAGACAAATGAATGGCTAAAAAACATGAAAAAATGCTTATTGTCCCTAATCTTTAGAGAAATTCAAATCAAACCACCCTCAGATATCACCTAAATCCAGTGAGAATGGCCCATATCATGAAGTCTCAAAGCTGAAGATACTGGTATGGATGTGGAGAGAAGGGAACACTTTTACACTGTTGGTCGGACTGCAAACTGATACAACCTTTTTGGAAGGAAGTATGAAGAATCCTCAAAGAACTCAAATTAGACCTCCCATTTGATCCTACAATCCCATTACTAGGCATCTACCCAGAAGAAAAACATTCATTTTATCATAAGGACATTTACACTAGACTGTTTATCACAGCTCACTTTACAATTGTCAAACTGTGGAAACAACCTAAATGCTCACAAACCCAGGAATGGACTAATAAGCTGTAGTATGTGTATATTATGGAATACTAATTAGCCATTAAAAAAGATGGAAATTCTACATCTTTTATATTAACCTGGATGGAGGTGGAAAACATTCTTCTTTGTAAAGCATCACAAGAATGGAGAAGCAAGAATATAATGTACTCAATTTTAATATGAAGGCAATAGATGAGCAAATACAAGGGGTGAGGCAGGGGAATGAGGAAGCAGGGAGAGGAGAGGAGAGAGAGGGATGGGGTTCATGGTGTATGGCACACCTCTTGGGGACGAGGAACTTTAACAAATGCAATCAGCATAACATAATTCTTTGTACTCTCAATGAATCTCAAACAAAAACAAATACATACATACATAAAAATAAGTAAATAACTTAAACTTTAAAAAGAAAAATACTGGGGCCATAAGGGATAGTGGTGAAAGTCATACTTTATGAGGTCAGACCTCTATTTGAATCCTGAAAGTTTTGAAGGGCAGTGGGATAGAAAGAGACAACGAGAGAGAAAGGCAGAGGTAGAGACTCCCTAGGTGAGCAGGGTATTATCACTGCATTTTGCTGGTAAAGAAAGCAAGGCTTAGCAAGGTCTGTGTGAGTCTTGCCCACCCTCACATAGCTCATAATTGGTAGTACTGAGATTGAAACTCAAGTCATGGTGAATTAACATCTGAAAACAACGATTGTTCCTAGAGTAACGTTGCTGGTCTTGGAAACACACTTTGAGAACCACTCTGCATAAAGTGAACAGATGACCATAAAGAGCCCGAAAGGGAAACTAGGTATGGGAATTTGCAAGGCAGTTTCACAGGTACTTTATATACAACATAATTGAGATTTCCAGAACAGAAGTAATGTTGCTATAAAATAAAAAACAGCACAGTAAAAGGAGCTGTAGGTAAAGACTGGGTGACCGCAAGACTGCCACAATATCAAACTAGAAATCCAGAGGTGTAAACAAAGCCACTAGACTATAGAGGAACGTCTGCTATGTGACAGAAACAAAGTCCATTAGGGATGGCGAGCTGAGCACGGCCATCTGAGGAAGAATCTGGGAGCTGACTCCAGTGTTTGGTCTGATGGCATATCAGCCTTTTCAGTATCATTCTTAAGAACTGTAGTTATCACGAAGGCAGTGGGACAGTAGTCAGACTGGGGATTTGAAGTCTGATTCTCCTATTAACTAAGAGGAGGTGCCTTTGGTAAGTGAACTCCATAGGTCTCAGTTTCCCCAGCTATACAATCAGAGCATTAATGGCTCTTAGTCCATGGGGCTATTGCAAGATACAGGGTAAGGTGTGAAAAGACCTTTGAGTAGCATCTGCCATGTGCTGATATCCAGTAGGTCCTAGCTCTGATTATCATTTGTCCCATTGTTGAGTCAGGCCATGACATGTAGGACAGGGTTTTGCAATTTGCTTCATGTTTGTATCGAAATATTATCCTGGTGCCAGCAGATAAATGTGACCATCAGTGTTTCTGCACAGTCTATAATGTACTGAGCTATTAGACACACATGTATCTCCTAGACAGCAGTATTTTTACATACTGGAAAGGACACTCTGTAAAAAAATAAAAAACTCTTTATATTTTCCTTTTGCCAAACTCAAACTATACATTCCAAAAGATGTTACGAACTGGACACACTCATTTTCTCATTTAATTACTATGGAGATAGTTGGTGCTCTTTCTGTTTTAAACATCGGAAATCTGACGTTTTAGAGGTAACGTGTCAACAAGTGGATAAGCCTGAATTAGAACCCAGACGTGTCTGAGGTCAAAGCCTATGTCTTTAAATTTATAAATTAAAACATGGAAAGGTATGTATAGTATCTTTTTCTTTGAGAGAAGAGAGAATTTGATATTTAAATTGCTCATTCATGGATATAATCATTCATTTCTAATGTTTTTATCATAGAAGAATTTATAAGACAATGGAAACCTCAAGTTTCCATAAATAAAATACAGAGAGTACCAAAAATGTACAGGCATTTTAAGAAAGGAAAGAACTGTATCAAATTTGAAATACTCTAGTCACGTTTGACTTCTGAAATTCACAGGAGGTGCTCAGCGTGAGCTATATTCACATTTTCTTATTGGCATATATTAAGTAGTACAATTTTAATACAGCTTTTTCCTTTCTTAAAATGTGCATACATTTTTTTGGCACCCTCTGTATATAGCAGCTAAACCTCATAGTTTAGACAACTGAAAATATTACTGTGTGGCTACTTAGTAATCATATCTGTTCTACATGCAATAGAATAGAATACAACAGAAGAATATCCAAAATTTGGATAAATGCCTTATTTTTAAAAAACCACCTTAAATGTAGAAGAAAATTAGTGAAGAGTTCAGATGAATTTATGGCAGACGTCAAGCATGGGGCACCCACTCTGGGAGTTTTAGCATTATGATGCCTACTTAGCACTTCAAAACAGAGATGATCTCACCTGCCCTGGACTGAGCCTAAGCACTCCTCCTCTTGTGGGAAAACACCATGGGTTTCTATGGGAGATAGATAGGCTAATCTCTCAGCCTATGCCGTGCCTCAATCCAAGGAAAGCATTCAGATGAGCCATCCCTGGGGGGCTCATCAAGACTACCCAGCATGAAATGGAAAAGTCATTGCAGCTATCCCTGGGTACCACAGAGTCAGCAGCTGGACAGGACTAAGCCCTTTAGCTGGGATAAATCCTTTGAACACCTAAGCGGAAGTTAGATTAGGGAACCTGGCTTACTTGCCCTGTTAGAATGAAACTTGACCCCCTTTCTAAATACAGTTATCAGCTGTTGTTGCCAACTTACTACCCTATACTCCCAATTATCCAGCCATGTCCTCTTTACCCAGTCTTCCTGGGGGCCTGGGATTCTTCTAGGTCTTTTAAAATTTTGGCACCTTTACATTTTGCATATACTCGTTAGAGATCAATAAAAGGTTTCGGAGAAGCGAGAAAGTCGCTGCACTGTCTCAGTCTGCCATGGGGCACGTGAGTCAGTGTATGTCCCTCTTCAGGCTTCCAGACCTTATGAATTAAGTTAGGGTCAAAGTCTCTAATTTCCCCCAGTGTGTCTCCCCTATTTACTCCCAACCCAGGTCCTGCCTGCAAGTGAACCCGGACAGGCTTCCAGGAGAGTGAGTTGCTATCTTGTTTGGTACACTTTCCTCTATCTGTGCAGACAGCCTGGTCCCCACTTGCAATTTGGGGTTATAAAGAACAGTGTCGTGAGTCCTTCTGCCCTAAAGCATTGCCCACCACACAAGCTTTTCCCTTAAGGCATACCTTACTGTTTAGGATCTGGAAAACCCTCTGCTGGAGCGTCTGGCCAGCCTTGGGCCTCACAAGGATGTAAATGACTTTCAGGTCAGGGCTGGTACGAAACAGCTTCTCCATTAGCACTTTGCCCAAGAAGCCTGTGGCCCCCGTGATGAGAATAGACTTGCCACCATAGAACGCTGCGATCATGGACATGGTTCCTCCCTTTCTCTTCGATAGCCCTGGAAAGAAGTTCCTGAAAAGGAAGAGATACAATAAAAGATTACATTCTCAGAAGTTCAAAAGGCAAAGTCACTGAAAATGTGTCTGATGCTTTCAGGAGTTTTGAATGCAGAAAAAAGTAGGTCAAACAGAGTGAAAGATCATGGCTTTTGGGCAACACGATTCACTTCAGTCAATATTTATTGAGCTCACTGTACATGCTGGACTTGATGACAGGAACTATGGGCAAGAAATCAGTAAGACATGCTCGCTGCTCCCGAGGGACGGCCTGCAGTCTCATGGAGGAGACAGACACAGAAAGAGATCATTCAAGAGAACATGGCAGGGGCTAAAATCAAGAGAGCATGCAGTGGGAGAGGGGGTTACACAGCAGGGTCTGGGAACTTCAGGGCAGCATTCACAGGTGGGACACCTGAGCTGAAACTCAAGGCAGAGAAGGGCCTGGGGCAGGGTGGTCCAGGCCAAAGACAGAGCATGACCCACAGCCTTGTGGCACAGTGTGCTGCAGGGGGAAATAAAAGGAATTCAGTGCCATAGAATGTAATCGAGAAGGCTAGGAGTGGCCCACAGCCTGTGAAACCAAAGCTTAGAACAGCTGTCAAATTTTTAAGAATTATGATGTAATTGGTATTCAGTTTCAGGTTTTTTTAGAGAAAATATTGGAGCAAATTGTATGCTCTTCTCTTGAGCTGAAAATGGGTGGAGTGTCAGCCTTTCCTTCATGTGCTACTTATGGGGCCAAAACATTGCAAAAGGGGAGGCACCCCCTGTAGGCTTTGGCGAGCCCTGAACCAGCACCCCTGTGACCCGTTGGCAGAAGCAGAGGGAGAGAGTTAGCAATCTGGTGGGCGGAGGCCAGACTCAGCACTTAGACTCTGTGCTGCCAGACAAAAAGCCCTGCATGCTGTGGAAATGCAACAGGAAGGGTTTTTTTGCCTTTCAGTTCAAGTTGAGGATTGTTGACTGGAAGCAGAGAGCCTTGCACTCAACAGTGCTGGAGGTGTGAAGACAGATCTTCCTTTTGGCCGCTAACTTAGTCCACTAGAGGAAAGCTCCCACTGTCTAGGTAGACGTGGTTTGGGTGGATCCCACAGAATACAGCTCCAGGGACTGACCCTGATAACAGGGCTCACAAAGAAAACAAACAAACAAACAAAAAACAGAAACAAAGAGTTGACACCCTGCTCTTCAACTCTGGTCCAGATTGCTCTGCTAGTAACTTCTTAAAAATCATTGCCAGTTCGTAATCACAATTCATAGTGTGAGGATCTTGAGGCCATATTCTTTGGCAGAACGCTTTGCTTTGGGGGATAATTTACTCAATAAATAATTCTGAGCACCTCCCATGCCAGACAGTATGCTCAGTTCTTAAGGCATACGGATGAATAAGACAGGCGCTCCAGTGAAGGAAGCCAGCAATCCAAAGGCCTGCAAGCATATAAACCAGTTGATACAAACTGTGACTCATGCTACCAAGTAAATAAAACAGGGATCAGTGACAGAAATCACCCCTGACCAGCACCACTTTTCACTTCAGGAAATCCAAATTTCAAATCACATCAGCTATGAACACTGAGGTACAGTTAAGTCCCTTTTTATTGAAAATTGATGTGAGAAATATTATTTTGAAGACTATGTTGTGGATCTTGTGCAATTCACACTCCATTCTTTTTGTCATATTACATAATGTTACTCAGATTACAATCCACCCAATGGCTTTCTCAGGAATTTAGCACTTGGAGAAAGTATTGAATATTCTTGCCTTGAACGCCTTGCAGCTCAGGACAGTAGTGCTATCAAGTTTGGAAGGCAGGAGAGCAGCCTTCTAGATTCACGTACACATTCTAAGCTAGACTATTTGAAATCAAATCCCAGTAGTTCTGTTTCTTAGCTGTGTGACCTCAGGCACATTATTAACCTGTCTAGGCTTCAGAGTCCTCACCAGTAAAGTGGGGCTAACAACAGTATCCGCTGTGTTAGAAGTTCTGTGGTAAAGATGAAATTAGTTAATATCTGTCAAACCCTTAGGAAATCAGTGGCTTATAGCAGATACTCAAGTACTAGCTACTAGTATACTCATTGGCTTTATATTTTTCCTCTTAATGATTTCTAGCTTTCCCTTTTGACACTTATTTTAAATGTCCTGTGTTTCACATTTTATATGCCCTTCTCTTTAACTAGGAGGAGACAATTTATAACTCAAGAAATCATAACAGCCAGGTAAAGTATTTTCACGAAATGAAACTATGCTCGGTAAATCTTGTCTTTTCTCTTATGTATAAAAATGTTTAGGTACCCTATTCCTTTATTATGATATTGGGTGTAAATGAACATGGTTGGCAAGAAAACACAGAAGCAAAACTGAATGTTGATAGGACGGCTTCCCAGCGCCATTTGTTCTGAAGGTGTCACATGCTGCGGAGAAGAGTCATAGTTTCTACACAGGCAAATATATTGCTCAGAGATTTTGGTCCCAGATAGTTTTGCAATGTCTGATTAAAAATTTTAAATCATATGTATATATATCTCGAATGGGCCAGTTTCTTAGGAAGGCTCATTGTGTCCCCAAAGAACAGAATTTGCCTTTTCTGCCCAGAGTTGCAGTACTTCCCAAACACAACAAACCCCATGGCAGAGAACTCTGAGTGCTTCAACAGGGAAACAAAACCTAAACCACTATCTTCTTGCCTCATCACCCAGTCATCACGAGTAGGTGGCAGGGGAACTGTGGCCATGACTGATCAATTCGAGTGATTCTCAAAAATGCCAGAAAGAATTCCTCACCCTGAGAGCTCAGCTGCACCAGGGACGTTTCTTAACCTCTTACTTCTATTGTCAAGATGATACTACCAGCCCCAGAAGCTCCTATACAAAACTTCAGAAATTTGTATTACATGTACCCCAAATCTGTATAATTTTAGTAGGTCCAACAATTTTCAACCCTTAATATAATTTCTTAAAATAATTGAATTATTATTAAAAAAGTAAGATAATTTTACATCTGTAATGGAGCCCATGCAACTCTAGAAGGTCCTCCCTCTGTTAGAACAGCTGACTGTGTCATGACTTACCTTTCATATTGTCTCAGACTACCAAGGCAGAGAGCAAAGGATAATTTCCTACCCCTCATGCTCATGATATAGTTTGTGAGAAGCCCAAGTTCATGTTGACAGTCTCCAGAGTATTAATCCTTCCAATGATCTTTATAATGCAGAATATCTGATGCTTGAAGAAAAAAAGAAGTGACCTATGGGAGTCAGTCTATATATTTATTACGTGCCGGGCACTGTATACACACTGGGAATAAAAATGAACAGATCTTATATATAGGTTAGATTCTTCATTTCTATTCTGGAGTATTTTTTCTCCTTTAGGCTGCTAGTTTTCTATGGTCATAAGTAGAAATAGATGGTTTTTACTCTCCCTGTGAAAGGAAAATGAGGGTGTTCTCATTCCTAGAGAACAGATGCGTTGTTATATATTTGCTGCAGGATTCAGCATATGGGAACTTTAATTATTGTTCAGGTGATTCTTGTGGAAGATAAAAACTTAGGATTCAAACACTTAAGGGAGACAAGTTTATCCAAATGACTTGATAGTTCTTTGGAAAGAAACCTTTAAAAAGAAATGAGATGCTTTGCCTTTCAGGAATCTTACTCTTAACAGGAGATTCCTGATCTTGGCATTATTGACATTTGGAGCCAGAGAAAGCTCTGTTGTGGGGCTGTCCAGTGCAGTGCTGAATGTTTAACACCAGCCCTGGCCTCTACACATGAAATGGAAGCAGCTACTCCTCTGACCCCCTACCCCACTAGCCAAGTGTGACAATCCAAAATGTCTCCAGCCTGAGCAAGAGTGAGACTCCATCCGTACAAAAAATGGGAAAATTAGCCAAGTGTTGTAGCACATGCCTGTAGTCCCAGCCACTCAGGAGGCTGAGGCAGGAGGATTGCTTGAGCATAGGAGTTTGATGTTGCTATGAGTCATGATGGTGCCATTGTACTTCAGCCTTGGTGACAGAGCGAGACCCTCTTCCCCAACCCCCCCCCAAAAGTCTCCAAATTTTGCCAAATGTGCCCCAGGAAGAAAAATTGACCCTCCTCTTCAGAGAACCATTGTTCTACAACTTTCTTTAATTTTCATTTTATAATATAACCACATCCTATTAAAAAGTCAAAATTTTGTTTGAGAAGCTAAATACAAATACGGTCCACTGACAATTCCTATTTCATCTGTATTAAATCATTGATAACTAATTACATTTATCCAAGCAAATTACATGTGTGGCAAATCTTGATAATATTCAAAGTGGAGATGAAAGGAGATTTTTCCAGAGAAAAATTTCCCTCTTTTTTTACCAAATTTCTTTCTGTAAATTACAACCCTAGCTTCCACATAGCTTGAGCCTTTTAATTTCACTCAACCAAATCTATTATGGGAAAACTCAAGAAAGAATAGTGATTGAGTCATTCTAGAATCAGAGTACAAAAAAGTAATTTGGTATTGGTTGCTGTATATGAATGATTTTATGACTAATCAAGTCAATCTCATCTATTGTGAATTCTGTTGTCTTATTTGAAGATTCAGAGAATATAGTGTATTGGAGGTATTTCATGTAGACAAATGGAGTTTTGGTTGGCAATAGGCACAATAATGAGGGCTGTTCTATTAAAAAATCAATGCCACCTTTGGCCACTCAGTAAATGGAAATTGTTCTGCTTTATGAAAATTAAACACTGAAATTATTTCAATATTTGTCAAATTTAGGAAAAGTATTTACAAAACAATATTCAATTACGAACAAGTGGAATACAAAATTATAGAAATATAACAGCCATCTCAAATCCCTGTGATTCTATTGTTGGAAAACATTAGAGGAAAATGAAAGAAATGACAGTCATTATATAACAGTGTGGTAGGATTAAAGGTAAAGAGTTTTGCTTCATGTCTGTAATATCTTTTCATGACTTTAAAAAGGTAATTTAATAATCTATACTTAAAGTTCTTAGAGTATAGGGATAGCTAGTATTTCAGTCTCTTCTTTTTTTGTGGGTACTTGAAGTACAAAGAAATTTGAAAAATAAATTTCCTTAGTTTAAGATCTAGTTAAATTAAAATAATTTAACTTTAAAATATAGTCCAACTGACATTAAATACTGTTTTGGACAGAATTGTGTCCAAAATTCACATGCTGAAGCTTTAACCTATAATGTCATGTTAATTTGAAGATAGGGACTTTGGGAGGTCATCCAGGTAAAATGAGACCATAGCATGGAGCCCTAATGCTATAGGAATTATATCTTTATTAGAAGAGGATGAGCCACCAGACAGCTCCTGTCCATGCAGCCACAGAGAAAAGGCCATGTGAGGACACAGGGCAAGAACAACAGTCTGCAAGCCGGGAAGGCAGGCCTCATCAGACTCTGATCTTACCAGACATTTGGTCTTGAACTTCTAGCCTCAAGAACTATGAGATTATAGATGTCTGTTGTCTAAGCAACCCAGTCTGTGGTATTTTGTTATGGTAGCCCAAGAAAAATAATCCATACACAAATGTACATGATAAAAGACGTGTGCATTTTTTTTTTTTGTAGAGACAGAGTCTCACTTCATTGCCTTCTGTAGACTGTCCTGGCATCACACAGCTCACAGCCACCTCCAACTCCTGGGCTTAGGTGATTCTCTTGCCTCAGCCTCCGAGTAGCTGGGACTACAGGCATCCATCACAACGCCCAGCTATTTATTTTACATGTGTATTTTTTGACGAGTAAAATAACTCCTGATAATAATTTATATTAACCTTTTAAATTCCAGATTAAACCTTTTTAAGGAAGCAAATGTATTTGTCTCATTTTCCCATTTTGTAGCATAAAAGTACAATATTGGTTCTTGATTTTTACAAATTTGTGAAGAGATGGCCAGGTCTTTTATGATGAGCTACAGGGATCTCATTAATTCAAAACTTAAAAATGTTCATATCAGTCATGTATCTGCTTGTCAAGCACTTAGTGAAAAAACATTCCATCTGAGACATCTTTCTTCGTACTGCTTTTATCTCAGCAAAGAACTTAGATACCTTTCACTGTGGGCTTGTTATATACAATTTTTCTGAGACAACTTTTAAGTTCTTCATGGAAGAATGTTAACCCCCGTGGGTATGGTGGGCAGCTGCTGGGAATAGGCCTCACTAATTGGATTAGCGGTACTCCATAGTCAAGAAAAACCAATTTGGAAACAGTCCCAGCTGGGGAGAGGTAGTCCAAGCTGGACTTACGAACACCAAATTTAGCAATCACCTCAATACACTGTTCCTGGTTCGCTTCTCTTAGCTCATTAGTAAGTCCTTTAAAGAATAAAAGTCTAACAGAAATTAAAAAGAAAAGAAAAATGACCTAAATCCACCATTTTAACAAAATTGATTAAATACCTGTATTGAGTGTCTATTATATGCTACACACTATGGTTAGGTGTAATTAAGACATTATAAAAATGCAAAGAATTGTTATTAGTATTTATAAGAGGTAAATGTCAATCAGCATATGAAAATTATAAAATATCAAGGGAGCCACAATCAAATGTAAATCTTTATGAATTCTATTTCATCTTGGTGGTTTAAAAATGAGATCAGCTTACACATAAAAGAAATGTTGATTTACTAATCCAATAAGAACATGAATTCAACTGAATGGATTGAAAATCAACATTTTTTTTTTTTATACTTAGCTTAGAATTAAAGATTTCATAAAAGAGATGACATAGATTGTCGTGGTGTTAGTTAAGAGTTCTCCAGAGAAACAATCAACACAATATATATTTTCAGTCTCTGTATCTATCAATATCTATGGATAAACATAGACAGAAATATCTAGATACCTATGTCTAGACAGAAAGCATGCAAGAGAGTGAGAGAGAAAAATTGTGGAGGTTTTGGCAGGTTCAAGACCTACAGGGTAGGCCAGCAAGCTGGAGACCGAGGGAAGAGTTGCCTTTTGAATCCAAAGGCTATCTGGTGATATAATTGGTTTGGGCTCTGGAGAGATGAATCTTTGTTCCATAAGACTTCAACGGGTTGTATGAGACTCACCAATATTATGAAGAGTAACCTGCTTTACTCAAAGTCCGCCAAGTTAAGTAATAATCTCATCCAAAAAACACCTTCGCAGAAATACACAGAGTAAGTTTTGATCAAATATCTGGGTGCAATGGCCCAACAAAATTGACACATAAAATTAACCATCACAAATATATCTCTGGTCACTTTGGGACCTATGTGCATTTCCTTAAATTCTACTTAACCTCCAATAAAAAATAATGACAAGGACACAAATTTACCTACCATGATAAAACTATCCTATGTACAAACAAAAATGCATTAACTCTGTCCCCAGAAGAGAATGCAAGGTCTGTGGCTGATGTTTACATTTCTCTTTGACATCCTATAACTTAAATACTGTGATGAAAGCTTGATGATATTTAAATATTATGCTATAAAGTCACTATATCTTATGTAACACAATTAAAGGGATAAGAGAAGGAAGAAAACAAAGATATTTGCTATACAAACACACATACACATTCATAACAAAATAAGGAAGAAATACTCATGACAATTATAGTCCTGGTTCTTTAGCTGGTTGCGTGGTCATAGCTGGAATTCACTCCTACTTTCTTCCACTAGCCACTCCATGTTGCCTTTGCCTTTCAGCAAGCTTCTCAGCTGGCTCTGAGTCTTTACCTGGAGAAGTGACTCAAACCTTTAGTCCTGAAGAGTCTGGGCCATAGTAATTTTGCCTGGGTTGGGGTGTTACATTGCATTTTTCATTGACCTCAGTCACAGGGCACAGTAATACTAAGAGAAATCCTAAGGGGATCTCCAGTTTTCCAGACGTACTCTTCCTTATCTCCATTGAGGAGCAGCAGTCCAGTTTCCCCATGGTAGTCTGGATCCACCACCCCAGCCATCACAGTGACTCCATACTTTGCCTGTTGGTTTAGTCATTAGGAGCACTAAGTTGTGGCAGACTTCTCATTGTTGTGTCTCTTGGTGGAAGCACTCCTCCTTTTGGAACTAAGACCTCTGGGCCAGCAGGGCAAGATGTCATGGGAAACGAGAGAATTTTTGCTCCTGGGTCACAAGGGGTAATAAATAGTGAGTGGAGCCACTCCCATTTCCAGCTCATAATCTTGAGCCGGTTAATCCCGGCTATAGGAGGAACTGCGCATTTATTAGACTCTGACTTAGAACGTACACAGCCTTCTAGAGAACCTTGTAGCATCTTTGATGGTGGCATTAACCTCTGCAGTCTCTCCAGGAATGTGGTAGTGCTTTTGGTTTTCTAGATGAGGAAGTTCTAATGACTTCTACTGGGCCTTTCCCACCACAATAGCCCTCATGCCACAGGTCAGGAAACTAATGTGGAGATTCTGCCAGCTGCTGAAAATATTCATTCCAATCATGCTTTCCAGAAAGGGGGAGATGACCCTGGGATGGATTTGAGGACCACTGAGCCAACTGTTAGATAGGTGCAAACCAAATCTCAATCACCTGACTTACAGAAGCCCTAGTCAGATGGGAGGCCCACAGTGATGTTTAGGGTCTCCCAGAATTAGTGTCATTTCAGAGACATTGTATAGTTATCTCCAAAAGGCATGATTCTTTCCTTTTCTCTGACTCACAGTCATCCTGGTAATAGGCTTTGGTTCCCTTTGGGGAAGACTGGGAGAAAGATGAGCAGAATAAATTTTGGGCAGTGTATCAGTCCTTCATTAAGGGAATCTGGTCTCCTCCCACTTCATTTATGAGGTTTTGGGTCTGTAAATTAGCCCAAGTCTGGAAATATTTCTGTGATCCAGCCAAGTTTACAAAAAATGAATCTTCTATTTTCTTCTAACTCACTCACCTTATGTAAAGATTCTCTCACTTTTTTTTTCCCACAGTTTTTGGCTGGGGCTGGGTTTGAACCCGCCACCTCCAGCATATGGGGCCGGCGCCCTACTCCTTTGAGCTACTGGTGCCGCCCTAGATTCTCTCACATTTCTAATGAACAGAATTCTTGCTTGATGTCTTGGTAACTAAACATTAATTATTGATAGGAAGGAAGTTTTATTTGTTTGATTTGGAATATTTTGTCTTGTTTCAATGGAATTATTTCTTAATGAAATAATTTCACCTTCTTTAAATTCTTTTACTTTTAGACTGCCTCAGCTTAAATAAAAAAGTTATGTGAAATATAACATAGACACACTAAGAAAATCACTGGGCTAGGAATTAGAAAATGTGGAAAGTAAATCTGATCTATTGCTCACTTGTCATATAACTGAATTTTTAATCTTGACAGCTCTGAGATTCAATTTTCTCTTCCGTTAGATAATCTACCTCTACCTCACCAGAGCCATTTTAGTAATCAAATAAAGTAGTGGCAAGAGAGATTATTGCTCCAATCAGAACAGAATAATGTCTCCTTGGTTCAAGACGGTTTGCATTAAGACTATTAAGGCCTCTTTGAACCTGAATCCAAATACCTGGTGGTTATGCATTAATAAATATTGAGGACATATCTTGTTACCCTGAGTAGCCAGTTAAATACTTGAAGCAGAGACTGTATTTTATTCTGTATCAGTCTTCACATGCTAACTAGCACAGTACTGTGCAGTGAAAAAGACCTCGATGAATATAGTTGAATCAATGAATGAATGAGTTAGGATTGAAGATAACAACAAGCCAGGGGCTGGTTCACAAATGCTAATGGGCACTGTAGTCACTTGGAAATCTTATTAAAAATTGCTCTTTACTAGATCCCATTTTCAAAGAGACCTCTTTCTTATTAAGCAAGGATAAGATAGGTCCCAGGTAAATGCATTTTAATGAGCACTTCCATTGATTCAGATGTAAGTGGTAAGAGAAATGATGATGTAGGATATTTGCTTGAGTCTGTTCTGATTTCAGATCATATCTTATACCTTAGACTATAACCTTAATGTAAGCCTATGTTCTCCCTGTCACTTTTTTTTTTTTTTTCCTTAGAAATAGTAAGGAAGGCAGGGCTCATTGTGGCTCATGCCTGTAATCCCAGCACTCTGGGAGACCGAGGCAGGTGGATTGCCTGAGCAAGAGCAAGACTCTCCATCTCTAAAAATAGCTGGGTGTTGTGGAGGGTGGCTGTAGTCCTTGCTACTCAGGGGGCTGAGGCAAGAAGATTGCTTGATCCAAGAGTTTGAGGTTGCTGTAAGCTATGACACCGTGGCACTCTACTCAGGGTGACAAAGCAAGACTCTGTCTCAAAAACAAAAATAAAAATAAACAAAAAAGAAATGGTAAGGAAACACAAAATAAACTACTTACTTGAGAATTCACATTTCTAATGATAGTAAATTATGGATAATACAGGAAACAGCCGAGCTTGAATCAAGTTTAGCTACAGCCTAAGTCTGAGCTTCCACAGGTTCCAACTGCACTAAGGTAATTTTGATACAGAGAACTTTCCACATAGTTATTATAACCACCAGAGCTAACAGACATCACCCATAATAATACATATATTTGAAGAGTGAAATGGAGACATATTTTTCAAATAAATGACAAAAACTTTAAAAAAGACTTTTTTTTGTTTTGATGGCTCATGCCTATAATCCTAGCATTCTGGGAGGCTGAGGCGGGTGGATCATTTGAGCACTGGCGTTTCAGACCAGCCTGAGCAAGAGGGACCCTGTCTCTAAAAATAGCCAGGCATCGTGGGGGGGCGCCTGTAGTTCCAACTACTTGGGAGGCTGAGGCTGTTCTGACTTGAGCAGGAAGTCAAACAAGACTTAAGCCCAAGAGTTTGAGGTTGCTGTGAGCTATGATGTCACAGCACTCTATCCAGGGAGCAAAGTGAGACTGTCTCAAAACAAAACAAAACATTTTTTTCCTTTTGGTTTTTGCTTCTTAATGCTAAAAGCTGAAACAAATGGCTAAAGGATTTTGGAAAATATAGGGCAAATGCATGCACAGATACTGGAACAACATATTGAGGCCATGTATACATACTGAACATGTATTAGCTTGGCATGAAAGCATTCCATATCAAAGCATCCTAACTTCTCATAAGACACAGTCCGTTCCTTTGCCATTCATGGGTTAAGGGACTTACTCAGGTTCATTCAAACAAAGTTTAGAAACAAATTTGAGCTTTCTATTTCCCAGTCTATACCCTTTTTTGTCCATACCCTTTTTTCAGCCAAGGATACCACATAGAAACAAACTAGCTTAAATGTGTGAAGATCTTTAACAAGGTCTTGATTAAAACTGGATTGATTTAACATCATGAACTCAGCACACTAAAAAGACTATTGATTCATGGAATAACACTGCAAGTTTGCTGCAACATCAGTGCAAAAATCACTATTTTCAACCAAAAGATTATAGCGGTTTACATAGAAAAATGCATAGTTCTTTTGCAAGTATGTTGATGACCAGAATTTGTCAATGTCAGTGATTAGATATGGTGTTTATTAACTGTATCTGTCAAAAGAAAAGACTGAGATTTAATCACTTTATGCAGTACGACTCCAGGAGCTTGGTTATTGCCACATATGAGTTAATTATTCTGGTACCATGTGGGAAGTTATATATTTTTTAAAGGTACGTATGAAGTTTTAATGATATACAAATGTATACAATGTAATACAATGAAAATTTTTATTTCCTAATTGAAGTTACCAATTATAACCTGTCTCAATAAATTGACTATCTGTCAAGAAATATCTGAACAAATGTAAACATACTATCTTCCCCATGACCCAAATGGACCCATTTTATTTCCAAACATGATTCAAAACAGACACATAATTTCCTGTCTCCACACTGGATTTTCATTTTACAAAATATATTTGGTACTGAAATAAAGTCTGGCTTCATAAAATCTGCCTTCCCCTTTGCAGTGGTCAATAAGCTAAGTCAAAGATTAAAATTTCATTCATAAAATATTATATCTACCATGATAATTATACAATAGTCTTAAGTTCGTAACAAATCAACGATAAAACATTCAGATTTATACTTCACTATATTTTTACAGCACTTCAAGGTTTCTTCTTCATATATTAATGTTTATATTTCATAGATAATAGCATATTCAGAAAAATATTATCAATTTTTTTTGTAAAATAAAAAATAAGGCTATAACACCAAAAAAAAAAAAATTAATCTGCAAAGCATAAACATGTTTTATAAAAATAAAAGCTAAAAGAACAATGAAACTCAAATATTTTATCAGGAACTATACTTGATCTTTTTTTTCCTTTACTCTCTTTTCATCTGGGATAGCGTTTTAGAGATTTGGAATCGTTTATTATCTGTAATTACTAAATTCTGAGAAATAAATCATTATTTCAAGGAACCCTGTATAAGCATTCTATTTTCTCTTTCATAGAGAGGATGACCTCAAAGTAAGTTCCAAACATGGGTTTCTTCAAATGGTGTCAAAAAGATTAGCATTATACGTGGAGGAGCAGCTCCTATGGAGTAAGAGAACTAAAATCCCAGTTTTTTGGAAAGAAATCTGTGATGACATATGTGTGCATGTATAAGAAATTTGACCTACCAAAAAAACACCATAGAAAAAGAATATAATTTTCACCAATATAATTTTCCAATCTGACAAATTATTTGAAGCTCATAGCTGGAAGAGACCTCGAGGACGAAGTATCCAGCACTCTGGGTGTTGGTATAGCAGAGAGGGAGAAGAGGCTCAGAGACGGTGGGTGACTTGCGTGAGAACGTAAGCAAGTTAGCTTGAATGTTTATTTGTATATACACATAGGTGTGCGCACGCGCGCACACACACACGCAGCTGCATTTACTTCTAGATGCTACTGGCTCACACAGTAAATAAGCAATGCAAATTTTCATTTGTTATTTCATGGCTGGAAGTGGAAAATATCCATTTTCAAGGGAGTGAAAGGCTCTAATTCTTTCCACGGTGCTGTGTTGGTCATTACTCAGCTGTACTGCTCCTCACTGCAGTGTTGAAAAGTAGTGTGGATTGGAGCAGAGGAATGCAAATCAGAATGGGAGCTTCCTGCAGTGCCAAAGATGCTCCCATGGGCAGTGCAGACTTCACGTGAAGTTAAGCTTGGGCTGATGGGACTTTTAGACCTGGCTGGACGGAGAAAATGAAGGCAGTAGATACCAGGTGCCAATGCTGCCCTTTACCCAAAGAATCGGAGCATTCCTGTAAAGAGCAGCACCAATGGGACAGAGCTACAAACTTAGACGACTTTACCAGGTGCAGTCACAGTTTCTAATTTTAAGTTGTATTTGCATATAAACATCAAACTATTTTATCTCTTTCCACAAAATTACATGTGGCTGTAACTCTAAGAGGTTTTAGGCTCTAAAATATCTTTTAAAATACCATTAATTTTAATATTTATTATGAGTATCCTTTTGAAAAATCCTGAGTCTGGCTAAATATGTCACTAAATAACTTTAAAAAATAAATAATACATTTTATTAAGCCAAAGGAGCTCCATTTTAAAGACATATGAGTAAATGTTCAAATAGACTAGATCTTCCTGTGGCTATTTTTTATACTTTTAAACTAATATTAAATGTATTTTCTGACTATGCCAAATATATATGCATGCTCTTGGTAATTTATGCCAGAAGTAGTTTTATGAGAATCAGGTTGTTTTGTCTGTCTGTTTTTACTTCTTCCATAGTGGAAATTTTCTTCTAAATCTAAATAAATTTGCTCCTAAAAGATCTCCTCAAGGCGATGACGTACCTAAAAACAACAAAAACTTAACAATGTATAGATACCCAGTGTGTGCAACTTTATATCTTCTAATAATAGTGGTAGAAAGTAACTTTCAGGTATCATTATAATCCAACTGTACTTAAAGATAGATATGTCTCATAAAATTAGCACTCTAGAGGAAGAATGTCTATTAAGAAAGTTATCCTCATTAGAAAGCCTTTGCCAAAATTTCCATAGGAAACAGAACTATCCAACCACAAGGGGTATTTGATTTCTATCCCTGATCTGAAAGTGCACATACTGAATGCTGCTCGGAACCCAAAGTAAGGTCTAGCAAGTTGAAGAAGATCCCACTTTTTTTTTTTAACTCATTAAAGGGCATTATATGTGCATCATGTGCAGCTGGAAAGATTTCTTCTGAACAAGCATCTAGATCAGCGGTTCTCCACCTGTGGGTCGCAACCCCTTTTTAACAATGAAAATACAATGCGGCATTAGGAAGGTTGAGAGCCACTGATGTAGGTGAAGACAGGACCCAAAACTGTTTCTAGCTCCTAGCCTGCTTTCTGTAGCTGTAGGTATTAGCAGCAGTTGACCAAAATAACAAAAAGTAGGCCTACTCTGGGAAACCAAAGTCAGATGATTTTGCACTTACATTAGTCAAATTCATTTTAAACTATTAGATTATCGTAGAGTCGGCAGAGAATAGAGATTCTATAACTCACAAGTAATGGGGGGGGGCGGGGGTGGAGGGGGTGGAGGGGTTGTGGATGTGGGAAAAAGGATTAGTCAACTAAGAAGTGCATGTTTCTCCAAAGCAGGTACAGGAGGTCAGGAGGGGCTCCCTAGAGCCTTCTAGAAGTTTTACTCCTTTATGTTTTGATCCACCCACCTGCTATAACTATCTGTAGTCTGAATTCTCCCTGACAACCTGTTGGCCATCTGGTGAAAATCACCCATCTGTGAAAGCTGTCCTCAAAGTGATCCAGGGTCACCTCCATACCTTTACTCTCTAAATGTTTGGCACATGCAATTTCGTCATCCCTCAGGATATCATGCTTCCACATCAGAAGGTGGAAGGTGTGAAAGGTCTTTGGGACGTGCTACTGTACCCCCTGGTCTGGGATGAGTGGGGCAGAGCCGGCACCCAGCAACTGAAGGATCTGCTGGACCCTGCCTGCAGGCTAGTGCTTTGTGATGGACGTAGGCAAGAGGGCCGTCCAGTTTAGACGAGCCTTGAGCACAGTGGACTCTTCCACATTCAGCGAAGTGTGATCGTTAACTGTTGAAGCTGGCACAAAATCATAGCTGCCTTAGAGGTAGTCCACCCAATACTTTGCCATGACGGTAGTGGGGCAGGATTGGGGTGTTCACATTTTGCTGATAAGAGGGTGTGTTAATCTAAAGCTTGAAGAGCTGGATAAATTAACACTTGCAGTTTGAGCTTATTTTTTAGGTTGGTGTCTTGATTAAGCTGTTGTCTGAGGGCAGTGGCCAAATTTCCACCAGCACTGCCACCAGAAATGCAAATTCTACCTGAGCCCACCTATACTTCCCTAAGTCTTTTGGCTGCAGGAAATGCTTTGCGGCACATACAACATTGTGAATTTGCTCAAGAAAATCAGCCTTTGGGACTAGCTGTATTCAATGGAAACAATGACAACATTCGGTTCCTCATCCATTGCTGTACAGGGCTCATCATAACATCTGAGTTTTGCACTTGCCAGGGCCCAGTCTCCTCCACAGATGTAAACAATATCTTCTGCATTTCTTCTGGCTTTGGAGGGCCTTCAAGTACTCTGACTTCCACACCAGCAAAGTCAGCGTCAGTCACCTTCACCTGGGCAGATGACTATGCACTCTTTTTTGCCAAAAGAAACAATGATAAAATTCAGTGCAAGCAGGTGAGGGCTCAGTTCCAGGCAATGTATCAGGTTACTCCCTTGCTGTGTACCCCAGAAAGTCCTGTCCTGCAGCATCGGCTTCTAGGGATTGGACATGGAGCTTGGCAGCGGGGTGCAGACATAACAGGTGGCCAGTGCCACCAATGCTGGGAGCAGCAAGCACACGACACCCTCAGCCTCCCCTGGCTCTGCCCACCCATGGGCTGGCGAGGAGGAAAGGGCGAGGCCACCAAGGGTCACCAGCAAGTTACTGCCAGTGGCAGCCGCTGCTCATTCACCTGTAAACGTACTATTTGGAAATACACACTTAGGCCTTTATGAAGGATTAATGTTGATCCTTTCCCTGACAAAATTCTCTCCATAAGACCTTGTTCCATGTCAGAAGAATAATAAGCCACAAACAGCATTCTTATTTTTCTCTGATATTGTACAATGAAATCTATTTAAAAAATCAGCAAACATTTTAGGTATCTGTCTTTAAGAAAAGGGACTTGCAGATCTAAGGAAAATATTTTGTGTGAGTATTGAGCTACAATAGCAGCTAGCTAGCATAAGAAGAAAAATCCAAGTTTTGTGCAACAAAGTATAAGCTCTCAGAAAGACAAGATCCATCAAAGGGGCATTTGAGACAATGTCCTATACTAGAGGGTTTAATATTACTTTAACAAAGTAAAAAATAGCACTTTGTTCTCTCCTTTGGGTTACAATGTTATATATATATATATATATATATATATATATATATTCCATTTTAAACTCTCTTTTATAATGCTAAGTAAGGGACACTATCCAGTCAAGTCACTTATGTTTTGCACATTTTTCATAGCATTTAGTGAGGCTGAAATATCCACTCACTGTTCACCTTACCTTCAACAGAGATAGACTATTTTTCATATTATTAGGCTACTGTTTTGACAGTCTAAATAAACTTTGCCAACCAGTTCTTAATAGGGTCCCTTATTTTTGAATGCATAGGCCAACACAATTTATTATTAACCTGTTTTGTATCTAGGTATCTAGGGAAAACACCTATGGGTACTTCTCAAGCAAAGATGAATTTTGATTTCCTTTTGATTTCTGCAGACCCCTCCACCCCTACCCCAGTAAGCTACTGTGAAGGTATGAGGCTAAGGGAAAGACTTAAGAATTTCCAAGTCTGGGTTCCTGCCCCTCTTCTTGGGCCTGCCTCTGATCAGGAAGAGCATCCACGCACTGTAAGCAAACTTTGGTCTATCTCTATAACATAACATGTACACAACCATAACAAGATAAAATATTGAAATATAAAGGTGACTCCAGGGAGGAGTTTTCACATCTTTTGGTGGTGAAGAGTAAATCATCTGTGTACTGTACAACTGGTTATTAAATAAGAATTATGATCAGAGATGCAGGAATTTAAGACAGTATTAGGAGTCGTGATGATGGACGAGCAAGGGAATATGAGAAAGTCCAGCATGCCTTCCGAGTACAAAGTGGGCCTGCGGAAAATAATTCCTAAGAGGAAAGCAGGGAATTCCGGCCTGGAAGCATAGATGACAATAGACTGTGGGAACTTGAGTGCCTAGGTAAGGTCTGTATAGGGAAACTGGAGATTTCTGAGCAAGGGAATGCCAGTGACCAGGAGAGGCAGAGAATGGGAGGGAAACACACATTTGGGGTCTATCATAATTGTCTGAGGTAGGGAGCAGCAAACCCAGGGGCAAGGCCTAGTGGTGCTCACATTTCAGTGCAAATGGGAGTCATTGGGGATGTTGACTCATTTAAATTGAGGATTTGGACCCTCTTACCCCTAACCCCATTCTGATTCAGCAGGTTACTGATACGAGTACTGATTAGACAGATGTGGGTTTGAATTTTACCTCTAGCAATTACTACTAGCCAAGGTATTAGGTAAGTGACAGCCTTTCCCAGGTACTGTTTCCTCATTTGTAAAATAGGGACAATATGACTGGGAGGATTTATTTTAAAAGGGTAGACAGACTTTGGCATGTTTTACAGTCGGGTTGGCGAGGCTGGAATAGAAGGATGGTGGCAGTCACATTGGAAGGACTCTTTATTTTTTCCTCTTGCAGTCTTATGTTCTATCTTTTATATTTATGTCTGTGATTTTCTGCCATACAAGATCTTTCAGGACAGAGGATTTGGTTATCATTACGTCCTCCAGATAGTGTAACTGAATGAATACATTCTATCACTTCTTACCTCTCGCCGCCTTTATGTTCATCACTGATCATACTATACCCTTAAGCTCTTCAGGGAAGGGGTGATATATATTTCCTAGTATCTCCAGGGCTTACCAATAGTGGTAAGCTATTGGTGTTCAATCAGCGCTGCTTTAGGGAACATATACATGAGAAAATGGGAGGATAAATGTGGATTTGGAGGATGACGTGCCCGCCAGTCATGGCTGGATTATAACCCAAGTCACCTGTCTGAAACCCTGGTCTCCAGCGACTGTGCCACACAAAATGCAAGAGGCTTTGCCTGCCACCTTGAGATGGACATCTCTGAGAGGCTGTGTGTACCAACTCGCTTGGAACCTATTTCTGTGAGATCATTTGAATAAGCTTAGCATTGGAAGTTCAAATTTGGCACCACTTTACATGACACTAATAAGTATCTACTTCACAGAATCTTTTTTTTCTCCTGTTCGCTGAACAGGGCTTTAAAATTCCATTTAATGTTGTTCTTGCCTCGGCAGCACATACACTAAAAATTGGAATGATACAGAGAAGATTAGTTTGGCCCCTGTGCAAAGATGTCACGCAAATTTGTGAAGCATTCCATATTTTTTAAATCAGTTTGATGTAAGCATCCCACATTGAATATCCAATCAGCACACTATATCCCATAAATATACACAGTTATGATTTAATTTTAAAAAGTTTCAGAACACATATTTGATTCAACACAATGGGGTTTGATGTTTGAGTTATCAGAATGATGGCTTATTTAAGAATCATTCTGACAGTTTTTAAACCTAGTTTTCAATTATTTATCCTTTCATTTCATTAGAACTTATCTTATAAACTCAATGTAGTTATATTAACAAAATAATAAAACATTGTTAGAGAGGAAAAAATCAGTCTTATAACTATTTAGATCATCCAGATTAAGTATGGAAATGAAATGCACAGAAAATTTTTTAAAAATTCTATTTAATGTGTTCCCTGGCATGTTCTTTCCTGAATTCAGCATTGTGGGGGAAGAAAGAGACTAAAATAATCCTTCTTAACTTTGCATAAATTCCATGATCAATCATTCAGTTTTACTCAATCAGGCATTAGGAGCTCTCATGAAAAAAAATGACATATCCAAATGACACACCGGATAACAGGCAAGGTACTACCTACCGTTGTCATAACAGTTACATGACCTAAGTCAGGAAATGTAATCATTCATTCCTTCACCCATTCAGCCACTGACTGAGCGCGGACACCATGTGCCAGGCCCTGCGCTGCATGTCGGGATATGAAGAGTAAGGCACTCGCCTGCTCAGCACAAGGCACTTTGCCTCTCATCTTGTAGGAGTTATTATTGAGCTTTTAACCTTTACATGTGGACTTAGACTCATTGACACCCCCAGAATGCATCCTACACTCAGGCTGACGTTAGAGACCTGTTGGGACCCCATCCCTGGAGATTTTGGGGGAGGGGAGGAGCTTAGACAGTTCATATAAGTGAAATGAAAGCTGGGCGATTTCAGATTTCCCTGAAGAATCCAAAGGTGTTTTGCCTCTAACTGTTACACCATTCCAACGCTGGTGGAATGCCTCAGAAAAGGACTAAGTTATACCAGCATCATCTGAGCCTCCCCACATCTGCCCAACCCTGATCCAGATTCCAGCACTGACATTAAAAAAAAAAAAAAAAAAAAAAAAGTACCAGGTAGCAGTGGTTCCAAACACTTGGTGCAACTGTACTGTTTACTGAGCACATATGACCTGCTGATACTGTGACGAGTGCTTCCCACTGAGACTGCATATACCAATGAGGAATACAAATAAAAACAGTAAAATAGAACTTTGACCCACAACTCATGGCAACCTGCCGTGGAAACCAATCCCTCATCTACACTAAACAACCTGAGAAGCTGCCCTGCTGTAGTAAGTCGGGTGTACAGGAAGCCAGATTGCTACTGTTAATCTAGGAAGATAAATGATAATGTCTTTAACAATTGGCTCCAAAGAGCCTGGACTTTACTAATAATTGACAACTTCCCTAATTTTTTTTTTGCATTTTTTGGCAGGGGCTGGGTTTGAACCTTCCACCTTTGGCGTATGGGGCCAGTGCCCTACTCCTTTGAGCCACAGGCGCCACCCCAACTTCCCTAATTTTTGTTCCTACTTTCAATTTAGCACCAAGCATAGAAAGCCAGACATGGCCCCTCACCAAGTGCCATGGCCCCTCACCAAATGCCTGCCTCAAGCTGGACTGTTCATGGCGTCCCCGGGCCAACGGCCGCCTCCCCACCTGGGCACCCTGAAGCCTTCTGTTTTTCAACTATACAGCTTTCTGACTCCCTGTTTGCTTTTGGGTCTCTGCTAAAACACAAAGGATGGTAGATGACTTCCTTGCTGTAGCAAGCTCAGAACAAACAACCTTTCCTTGTCTCCTTTAAGAGGTCTTCAGTCTGCCCCACACACTTCAGAGATGAGGAAATTCATGGAGATATTTACAGATGAGGGAATTTGTGGCGATTAACTTATAATGGGCCACACAGGAAGCAGAGCAAGGGTTTGAGCCCAATCTCACCAATTCCTAAGTTATCTATTAAACAGTACTCAAAGGTAGAAAATGGAAGTTTTTCCTTCAAGGTTGTTAAACCTAATTTGTAATTTTGAGGACTTTTCTCTTTCTTTAAAGGGAAATGACTCCAAGTATAATGACATTAGTCTGCAGGCCTGCTGGCTTAGCAGACACATTCAATTCGGATGCATTGTGAAGAGGTTAAGGTCATACCTAGAGGGGGGAGGAATCCTCAGAACTCTGACAAAAGGACAGCTACTGGGAAAACAGGCAGTGAAAGAAAGCAGGCCAGAAACCAAATTGCATAATCACAGCAACCCCCTTCCCCTCTCCCTGTAAATCCTCAGGACCCTGATGAGAGTACAGCCATCCTGGGAGGGCAATTAGTGACAGAAAGCAGGCCAGAGACCAAACGGCATGGTCACAGCAACCCCCTCCCCACTGTCCTAAAATGCTTCAAGACTGGTGTTCTTGGGCAGCATCAGGCTGTCCTACCCTGGTCCTGGCTGACACTAGAGAGAAGGCCTTCATGCAAAATGACCACCTGTTGTGGAAGGCAGTAATTCTGAAATCAGTCTGACACAGCATGGTTCACTCTGCAGGAAGGTGATTCCCTCACTTCTCATGACCCCCTTCCATATTCCAACTACACTAATAGAAGTCCCTTGAAACTGTGTGAGGGGTGATGACTCCTGGTCAGACTCCATTCTGCTTCTTTAAGATAAAGCCATCTTTAATACCTGGACTGGCCTCCTCTCCTTCTTGCAGAGCCTGGCCGGACTCTATCCCTAAACGTCTGACCTAGGGTGACAGCAGTGACCCTACTACTGTACTGCTTTACCCTAAGTGGAACAGATGAGGAGGACTGGAGCCCTGCAGCAGGGGGACGTGAGCCCTCCCGGGGAAATAGTTCTCTGACTGTTCACTGCTGTGTCCTGGGGTCCCAGCGACTGGGCATTTCACTTGCTGACCGTGGCCTCTGTGTAACTTTAAAGCATTTAAACAGAACATGCTGGCCTGAGGATGCAGAATTTTATTAATAGCACGTGCATATTCACGATTGAGAATTTTGGGTAAACTTCCAACTATAATAGTGTTCAGAGGTCAAAAAGAAGAGTTGGTTAAGAATGAAAATATTTTAAAGAAAATAAGCTTTTTGTTTCAGTTCACTACACCTTGTCATGTTGGTTACTCAATTCTACGTGCAGTGAAGGTGACAAGGGAAAGTCCTCACACTTACATACACTTCCTCCCCAGCTCCTCAGAAATCCTGAATCCTAACTCACGAGAATCCTTTTGTGCAGAATGAAATGTGTGCATCAACACGGATGGATCCAATACACCACGGCAAGGTCTACACTCAGTATTCAGACATGGCACTTGGAGAAGCCCACGTGGTCCCATGTTTTCTGTGGTCAGTTGTCACTGAATACACACACTGAAGTGATTTCTCTAGAAATTCTAGGGAGGAAACGGGGAGTTTGCTCACAGCACTGACCCCTCCCAACAGCAATTCTCTCAGGAGTCAACCACTCCCTGGAACAGCTGAGGCACCTTCTCAGGAATGAAAGTCAAGGAAAAAACAGCCAGAAACCCCAATCCTGCCCCTGGAATATGCAGCAGGGATTGTTTGTTTGAAGGTGTTTCCTCTGCCTTTTATTTCAAATGTTGACCCAACAAAGAAAGGAAAGATTTTATATTTCTTGCATTTTGTTTTAAGTAGCTCAGGATACAACATCAAAAGAAACATTAAGAACACTGTCAGGTTGCAGTAAAGTCTGCAAAAAACACCCCCGTGTGAGAATAAAAGAAAGAAAGAAAGAAAGAAAGAAAGAAAGAAAGAAAGAAAGAAAGAAAGAAAGAAAGAAAGAAAGAAAGAAAGAAAGAAAGAAAGGTATCAGCTGGGGACACAAGAAGAGGGATGAGAGAGCAAACTTTTTGTTTTTTTCAGACTAGAAAGAAAAACTGTGTATTATATACACCCCAAAACGAAAACCATGATTTACAGAATATCTAGGTAAAATAAAGCTACAATTTACAGAAATTCTTCCTTCATTTTCTTGAGAAAGTCTTTTTAGATTTCCATCAAAATATAGTAGAAAGTCACAGTAATAGTAAAGGAAGGAAAAAGATGAAGTGGAGAAGTGTTTAAGACACATTTAGACGTATACACAAGAAACATCCACACATCATAAGCAGGGTGTCAAAAAATGCATACACATTTTGGGAGATATCTTTGTATTACTTTTAAAGTTCAATTGAAAGTATCATTACTGGTCAAGTGTTCCTAGATATGCTATACACATTCATTTTACCTGCAATTCTTACACTTTTGGGGAATGATCTGTTTTACTTCCAACAAGATCTTTTAAAATATATATGTACCTTTGGGCACCCCTGGTATATGTAAACACATAACACGCAACCTCTCTTTAGTACAAATTCAAAATGGCATTTTAAAAACTGGCTTTAAATATACAATAAAACTTCTAGTGCTTTAAAGAAGGATATGCATACAGAATTGTACACCTTGTGTCTGTGATTAATTACAGAGCTCAGCTACTTTTTTCAATGATGTCATCTCTGGATAGAGTTACTAATTACCACATCAGACAACATTCCAGAGAGGGGTCAGAGAGGCTGAGTGCAGGGCTGTGGGGAAAGAGGCAGGGCAGTGAAGTCAAAATTTCAATTAAAGACAAAACTCCTTTTGTGTTGTAACCTCTGCCCTGATGCAGGAAGGGTCTGCTATACATTTATGCTGGTGGTACTCTTGTGGAAAGGAGCAGTGCTGCCCTTGGAAGTGGAATGGAAAGAGGAGATCTGGCAGGGAGTGAGCCAGTCCTCAGAGCAGTAAAGGATCTCGTGGAAGTGAGAACTCAGAGTGACACAGTGGGGAAACTACACCCTAGCTGGGAGTCCCTGGACGTGGGAGGGTGTGTAGGTTCTGACTTCCCAGCACGCACAATGGGGCCTGAGCTGTGTTACTCACAGGTTAAAGGGAAGGTGGGCTCCAGAGACCACAATTGTATTTTGTCTAAGTGGGAGTAAAAGTGGATCTTGTGAGGTATACTGTCAGAAGCTGGATTCAGTGAAATATGAACATTTGACAGAGAAAAGGTGATTTTGGAAGCTCTTGGAAAGATGGAAGAGACAAAGGTGAAAAAATTGGGGCAAAAGATACTATCCCAAACCTAGGATAAAAGTAATATTGGGGCCAGGTGGGATGGCTCACACCTGTAATCCTAGTACTCAGGGAAGGTGAGGCAGGCAGATTGCTTGAACTCAGGAGTTAAGAGACCAGCCTGAGCAAGAGCGAGACTCCATCTCTACTAAAATAGAAAACTTAGCTGGGTGTGGTGGCATGTGCCTGTAGACCTACTCATGGGGCAGGAGGATGGCTAGAGCCCAGATTGAGGTTGTAGTGAGCTACGATGAGACCACTGCACTCCAGTCTAGGCAACAGAGGGAGACTAGATTTCCAGAAAAAAAGAAATAAAGGAAGTAAGAGCAAGATGACTAAACAGTAGTTATTTGAGAAGAACTAACTAATACAGGGGAAAATAATGAAATATTCAAAATATAACAGTAAAATTTGAGTCATTAATAAGCCAGTTTAAGGGATATAATACTAGTCATCTATTAAGAAAAAATTCTAAAACGTGAGCCCATGCATGTAAAGGATTTGCCCAATTTTAAATCAGAATTCCATTGTTGAAGGGTAATATTTCTGTGCCTCTGCACCTTAGGTCACAGTGACTTCATTGGTTTTCTGGCTTCCCAGAACCTCTTTCTCCTACTCTGTCACCACTCCCTTCGGGACAGGACCTCTCCCCTCATTGTGGGTAGTCTTTGTGGGGCTGTCACGCAGGATGCTCTGCCCCTCTTAGCCAAGGGATAGAATTTTAAACTTTGATAAAAGAAAACAAAGCTATTGAATAAGAAAACATACATGGAGTCAATGTATCCAGCTGTGGCACATTGGCCAGATAATCTCTATACAAAAAGCGACTCATTGATGGAGCTTTGGAAATGGAAAAAGACTTCCTACCCTTTCTGCAGTACAATTTTAAGATGACCCCAGTGACTCATGGCCAGTAGTCTCGTATCCCTGAGAACCACAGGTCCTGAGACCATCTTCTAACCAACAGCATACAGCAAGGGTGGTGGCTATCACTCCCGCGATTGACTGTTACCTCCTATGACAAAGGTGAACATTTTACAGATGCCATTAGAGCTCTTAATCAACAGACTGTCAGTAAATTAAAGGGAAATGATCCCTGGTGGACCTGGGCAAATCAGGTGGTCCCACTGAAAGAGTGACTGGCTTCCGGAAGAGGAAGATTTTTCTACTGGCTTTGAAGAAACAAGCTTCCATGAGTTCTCCAATTGCATGGAAACTGCAAGATCATGATTACACGTTATTTTAAGCTGCTAAATTGTATGTAATTCATTGCACAATAAAAAGTTAATACAGTTTCCTACCTGGACGGAAGTGGAACACATTATTCTTAGTAAAGCACTACAAGAATGGAGAAGCAAGAATCCTATGTACTCAGTTTTGATATAAGGACAATTAAGGACACAGTTGGGGTGGAGGAAGGGGAGAGCAGAGAGAGAGAAGAGGAGGTAGGGGTGGGAAAAGAAGAGCAGAGAGAGGGAAGGAGGGAGGGGGGTGGGGCCTTGGTGTGTGCCACACCTTTTGGGGGCAAGACACGATTGTAAGAGGGACTTTACCTAACAAATGCAATCAGTGTAACCTGGTTTCTTGTACCCTCAATGAATCCTCAACAATAAAAAAAGAAAAAAAAAAAAGGAAAAAAGGAGCTAGAGTGTACCAGTATCAGCCTAGCTCACAGCAACCTCAAACTCTTGAGCTCAAGCCATTTTCCTCTCTCAGGCTCCTCACTCGTTCACACTGCAGATGCATGCTACAAAGCCTGGTTAATTTTTCTGTTGTTTTTTTTTTTTTTTTTTTTTTGTATATACAGGGTCTCGCTATGTTGGTTAGGCTGGGTTTCAAACCTCCATTAGTCCTCTTGCCTAGGCCTGGCCAAGTGCTGGGATTACAGACGTGAACCACTGAGCCCAGTCAGCATAGTTTAATCAATAAACAACAAATCCAGATATTTATATTTCTATTGGGATAAATGTCAGAGAGGTTGGTTTCTACTTACATACAATTCATCAGGAATAAAATAACCCTTCCCGTGCTCTGATCAGCTAACCCAGCTCTTATCAAACATTTTTATCTCTGCATCACTTTAAAAATTATGAGGTAACCCAAAAAGCTTTTGTGTAGTTCTATCCACCAATATTTAGCATATTAGAAAATGAAACTGAAAATGTAGTTAGATAGTTAGATAGAACGAACAATATTTGATAGCAAAACAAAGTGACTATAGGCAACAATAAGTTATGGTATACTTTAAATAAACTAAAAGAGTGAAATTGGAATGCTCCTAACACAAAGAAAGGATAAATGCTTGAAGTGATGGACACCTCATTTATTCAAATTTGATTATTACACATTGTATAACAGTGTCAAAACATCACATGTACCCTATAAATATATATAACTATTGTGTACCCATAATGATTAAAATTAAAAAATTGAAAAAGAAAATAAAACCAAGACATTTAAAAATATTTATCATTTAAAACAATGATAAGCTTATTAAACGTTAAAATAAATATTACCTTTTTTTAAAAAATGACTATATTTTTTCCATATATGTGTGTGTATTTATATATAGAGAGAGAGAGAAAGAGGGGGAGAGAGATAAGATAGGCACATTTTACATTTTTTGTAAATATCTTTAATATCTGCCTTAGTAGAAATAGTTAGATTTTCTTATCTGTTTCTGTTGCTTTACATTTTTTTTGGTTGAACATATGAAGAAATAAAGGGGAGTATTTATAAAAGGCTTTTAGATAATTGTGGATATTCTTCTTTGATATTATACCAAAAATTTTGCAAATTATACTTTCTTAACATTTAATGCAACGTAGAATCTAAAACCGTATCAATGAACTTTTTATATTCTTTTTTTTTATAGAGATGGGGTTTCGCTCTGGCTCAGTCAGTCTCTAACTCCTGAGCTCAACTCTGGCCTCCCAGAGTGCTAGGATTATAGGCATGAGCCACTGTGCTCTACTCAACTTCTTATATTTCGTTACATTAAAATCCACTGGTCTCTATTAGTCTTTAGATAAATATTTTTCCCCCACCTAATTTTACCACATCATGTACTGGTCAGTCGGAGAACCATGGTCCCTTAGTTACACAGATCTTCCAAATGTCAACACATTTAGTTTGATTATGTACTATTAAAATAATCAAACTTGTTAATATCACCACGAATGCCATCAGAAGAGTCTTTAAATCAAGTTCTAAGTGACTGAGACAAGTCTTCCAAAACTCTAATTTTCATCTGAAAACTCAAAATCTATCACCGGCAAAAACACTGTCCATTATTTTCCTAAGTGACAGGTTCACTCAATTTACTTTGAGAAAATGTCTGCCAAATACCCAAATATGAACAACAATCGTTTGTCATGTATTCTGTCAGGTAAAAAATGATATTCTGCACAAAGATTCAACCATTTCAGCTTACAGCTCCATCCAACCTTGGAACCATGCAGAAGTTCTTTACATATAGTTTCTATTTCCTCACACAAAATCTCAGAGACATATGTATCAAGGGCTGAAATAGAATTATTTTTAACTATTTCTTCAAGATCACCGGAAGTAAAATTGAAATTTTGTTGTTATTAAAACTGAGCGCCTGATAAAGAATACAAGGACTCCTAGTACTGTCTGGGGCCACTGTCTCAATTTGTGGCAAATCTGAACCACCTTTCTTTTTCCATTAGGGTAAATATCAGTACACTTCAAAAAAAAAAGATAAATAACATCTTAGTGTTTTTATGAAAACAGTTTTGATCCTGTAGACCTCTGAAATTATTGTGGAGACCTCCAGAAGTCCACAGATTACACCTCAGGAACTGCTGATCTAAACTATTAATTGAGGTCACTGTTCCAATCATCTTTTCACTTAGCTCAAGGTGGACTTAATAATGCTTTGCAGTTTGGTTTTAGAACTCATTAGGTATTTTTAAGCTGAAAGGAACTGCAGGGGCTTTTATGAGCATAGAAGTTCTTACCTTTAACTTATTATAAAAATGTGCTAAAACAAGCTAGGGGAAAAGTTTCTTTGTATTTTAGGTTGAGCTAGTGATTCTTAAGAATTAGAAATATATTCTATCGTGACCAATCTAAGGAACTTTTAACTAGGTTACTTAAAGCTGAAGATGATAATATATCTTCATTTTAATGTGGCTGATGTTCTGATTTTCTTATCTTTCAAAAGTTTGGACATCTTAAATTTATTGTCTCATAAACCAGAAATTAAGCCCCAAAGTTTCCGAAGGGACCAGCCTCGTTTTTTTGTGTGTGTTTTTTTTTTTTTTTTTTTACCGCGTGTCCTGCTTCCCCTTCTCTGGTTTAAGGTGTAATTTAGGGAGGGCTTCACAAGGTTAAGGGTGATTGTTTGTGAACATTAAAATTTTAGTAACAAAACACATCTGCTTTCCTAGCCCCTGTCTCTCAACTGGCAGATTGATTACATGGAAGGTGGTTTCCTATTTTTTATTTTACTTTTATTGGTACATAGTAATTGTACATTTGTATGGGCTACAGTGGAATGTTTTGTTACATGTATACGTTGTGTAACAGTCAAATCAGTGTATTTAGCATCTCTTTCGTTTCATACATTTATCCTTTCTTTGTGGTGAGAACATTCAAAATCCTCTCTTCTGTTTTGAAATATACAGTATTATTAGCCACCCGCTGTGCGATACAACAGCAGAACTTTCTCCTCCTATCCAGCTCTAACTTTATAACCATTGACCAATCTCCCATCCCCCCTCCTCACTGAGGTCTCCTATTTTATAATTCAACCTAGAATTTACTGAAATTATCAGAAATGCCCTATGTATGGGCCCACAGGACTTTATTTCCTGGCAAACACATAATCCTTATCTTTCTTTTTTTAGTCATTATTTTAAAATATTTAAGGAGGAAACAACACTAATTTTATGCAAACTTCAAAAAAATAAAAGAGCGAGAACACCTGCAAACACTTTTTACGAGACCAGTTTTAATATTCACTTCAAATCCTGAAGAGACCTCTACAACACAAAGAAGTTTGTAGACTAAGTACTCTCATGACATACATGCTAAATTCTTTGCTTTAATTTCAGAATATTAGCGGTGCACGTGTTTTGTTCACATACTTTGTTTTTTGCCTGAGGTTATGGGCGTGCCCCCTACCCAGACAGCGTGCACCTCACCCGACAGGTGTGAATTTACCCGGCCCCTCCTCTGCTCTCTGCCACCTTGCTCTTCATTGAGATTTACTTTCATTTGTGCTCGTAAGTGTTGAGGGATCAGTTCCAACCTGGCATTGGTACATGTGTTTGTTTCTACAAATTTTTTTCTTACCTTTATTTTTTTAATTTAATTTTAATTAAAATCATAACTGTGTGCATTTATGGGGTACAACTGAAGACTTGATATACAATGCAGAATGCTGAAATCAAACTGATTAACATATCCATCACCTCACTTACTTATTTTTTGTGTAAGATATTTAAAATTTACTCTTAGTTATTTTGAAATATACCCTTGCATTGTGCACATTAGGTGAGATCCCAGCAAATGCCCTCCCCCCTTCTCCTCCCTCTTCCACCTCTCGCCTCAACACATTCTTCTTGGCAAAGTATCTCAAGAATGGGAAAAAAATAACCCATGTACTCAATTCTATTATGAAACCAAAACCAATATATAAACACTTACATACTCACACAAATGATAAAACACAAATAACCCTCCTCATATTTGCTCTCACCACTCATGACATTTCTCCCTAGAGCTGGGCATAGCTCCTGGCATAGCATAACCCCTGGGCAGAAATGCTGGTGGGATTGACTGGTACACGGGTCAGGGCACACTCCAAAAATGGTAACATGTGGCAGAAAGTTCCAGCATGGTTTATAGGTCTCTTACAAGAGAAAAAAGGCCAAATCTCTCTTTGCTTTAGATCTATTTTCTTGCCATGGTTTGGACCCAGTGTGCTGCTTTACCCACCACTCACACTTCAGGACCCACTAAAGGAAATTGTTCAGTAATAGTCAGTTTTTAAGCTAATGAATTGTGGAAAAATACTGAAAGATACTTAAGGGTCCATTTCTACAATACACAAAGCTGCCAGAGTTGCATTCCCAGCATGTGCTACAGTGAAAATATGATGGGATTTTCTAATTGGCACTTAAAAAATTCCAGCCATTGTTTGGAATGTCATCCTGACTTAGGGAAGGAAGAAAGCACAAGTGGGTTTGGAGACGGAGTGGGGGAGCACAGATGACTCAGGAGTTTTGCAGTTTGCGTACTGGCCAACGGTGGAAGGGATCTCACACTTAATAGAACCAGGATAAAGCTGTATCCAAGGTCAACACAGACCCTGAGAGCTTTTGGAAACCTGATGACACCCACAGACTGAAGCCTTTGCTTCAGCTTCTCAGAAGAAGTTGGTGAGAAAATGTCTTTGAAGAAATCCTAGCCTAGGATTGCAAACACATGGACTGCCCTGGAAGCTACATTTGTCTCCTCCCAGATAGATTAACTGCACAAGCTAAATTCTGTCTTTAAGAGATTCCCAACCCCCTTGAGTCATGCTCTTTTTCAGAATCACAGAACATTGTATTATACCGGTCTCTTCTCTGAACTTCTCAAAATCTGCATTCCAAAAGTTTCAGGGTGTGCACCTGACCATTCCCAGTGTTCCTACAACTCTCAAAAGTTGCTATTGTTCTATTGCTATACTGTGCAATCGCTTCTGTATGACTGCAAGACTCTTGATGGTGAGGAGTTTTTCCTTTTTATTTCTATATCCCCAGTACTTCCCGCTGTGCCTAGTGCATGGTAGGTGCAAAATGCGTTTGATGAATGAGAGACGCAGATAAATCTACCTGAAGCTGAACATGAGCCATCCTTTCCAACAGAGCAAAAGCTGTAGCTTGCTGTGTAAGGTGTACGCACTGCATTTCAGTTCTGTTCCCTCCAGTCTACTCAGAGGATTACATGATTGACTATCCCTTCCCTGTCTTACATATCAATCTGCCCTTCTAAAAACTCTCTTCCCTTTCACTTTTGGAATATCTTTCACAAATTAATCTCTCCTGCCTAGACCTCACCCGTGAGGTTCAGGCCACAGTAGATGCACAATTGCTTATGACATCTCCATTTGGATCTCACCAAGGCACCTCAATCTTATGATTTTTCCCCTCAAGCCTGGTCCTATTCCATTTTTTCCTGTCTCTGTGAACAAAATCATGGTCCATCTCGTATAAGCAGAAGGGCGAGCGTCCCCTTTGACACTTCCTCCTCTTTCCCTTCCATATCCAGCCACGCTAGCCCTGGTATTTGCCTTCTGAGTATCTTCTGACCCCTGCCTGCCACCTCCACAGCATCATGCGACTGAAGCCACTACAGTGTCTCATCTGGAGTTTTCCTTACAAGTTGTCCTTCACCCACACTTACCTGCATCCACCTCTAACCCCAGTATCTTTGCCAGTTCCAGTTTGGAAATGCAAATATGATATCCCCAAACACCCTTAAGCACCTCATGGCTCTTTGTTGCTTTAGGATGAAGGCCCAGATCTGCAAGGTGCCCCCAAGGCCCACATGGTCTGGCCCCAGCCTGCCTCTCCAGTGCTCTGGACAGCGTGATCTCCTAGGGTGGTTTTGCTCAGACCTTGACTTCTTTCAGCTTGTCACACATATGCTCCACCTGCAATAGGATGTGATATGTCTAAGGGGTATCCCTAACTTTACATGCCTCAAAATAAACTCCTGAACTATCCTCTAGTCCACTACCTGTGTCAGTAAATAAAACTCAGCTCTGTGAGGGGTTTAGTCCAAAGATGTTGAGGCTATCCTTGACTCTCTTTTGCTCACATTCTACTTCTCTTTTTTTTTTTCCTTTTTCCCTTCCCTGAGACAGAGTCTTGTTCTGGGCTCCAGGCTAGAATACAGTGCAATGCAACCTGTAACCAACTGCTCACAGCAACCTCAAACTCTTGGGCTCAAGAGACTCTGTTGCCTCAGCCTCCCAAGTAACCTGAACTATAGGTGCCCATGTTGATACTCAGCTAATTTTTCAGTAGGAAAGGTATCTTGCTCTTGCTCAAACTGGTCTCAAACTCCTGAGCTCAAGCAATCCTGCTTCAGCCTCACAGAGTGCTAGGATTATAGGCAGAAGCCATGGCACCTGGCCCTCATACTTTACTTCTACTCCTGTAGCAAATCCCATCAGCAGTATCTTCAGGGTGTATCCAGCCTCTGATCACATCTCACACAACTGGTGCAAACTGCTGTTTTGTAAGAGCCTCTACATGGTTCTTGGTACCCCCATGCCTTATGCCCCCACTCCAATCACAGTCTGTTTTTCATACATTAGCCCCAGTGATCCTTTTCAAGGACAAGTCAGGTCTATCACTTGTCTGCTAAAACCCTTCAAGGGCTGCCGTGCTGACAAGCAAGGTGTTGCACCTTTTGGCCCCATGGCCTCTCTGACTGCATCTCCTACTACTACCCATTTTCCCCTTTATGCCACAACACTAACTCAGACACAGTCCCTTCTGCTTCTAGAACATGCCTGGGGACACTTGGTTTCAGCCCTTAACTCTCACTCCTCCCTCTGCCCAGAGGCCTCCCCCAGCCATAGCTGCCTGACTTGCTGCCCTCTGTCAGCTCTCAGCAGGAAGGCTGCTTGTTAGGGAGACCTTCCCAGGTGTCCTCTGTAACCCTCCCCCATCTTCTGGAACCCCCATCCAGCTTATTCTTTATTCTTCTTCAGGGATTTACAACCACCTGATATAATTTACATCTATTTGGTCATTTACTTTTAGTCTGTTTCTCCTGCAACTAAAACGTAAGTCCCCTGTGAGCAGGACATTTGTTTTGTCCACTGCTGTATCCTCAGTGCCAGGACAGTGCCCTGAGGGTATCCAGTGACTGCAGGAATAATGAATGCTGTTCCCTTACCTGGACTGTTCTCCAGCCCATCTGGGCTTTATGGACTCCCTGCCGTCCTTCAGATGTCAGTGTAACTGTCACTGCCACAGAGAAGCCTTCTGTTCTGATTGGTAATTTAGGGTCTTTCCATACACCGTTCCTCTTTAGCACTCATCACAGCCCCATTTATATGCTTATCTGTATAATGTATTGATTAAAACTGCTCCCTCACTGGACTCTAAACTCCACCAGTGCAAGAACCACTGCCCACCAGTGTTTTCCAGAACTTGGTGCAGAGCCCAGCACTTGGTAGACATGCAGGAGACTGATTTTTTGAATGAATAGATAAGTCAAAGAACAAATGGATTTGGTCTTTATTTGAGTTTCTAACACTTCAACTTCACCAATAAATGTATTTCTGTTCCTCAGGACTACTTCATTTGTCATTGTATTTTCTAAATTGAGAGATGCAATTGTCAGCAGGTAGATCACAAATTTAAAGTGGGGTGGCTAGAATAACCATTCCCAGACGGATCACCTGGGGAGCTTGTTGGAAATCAGTTTTCTAAGCCTCATACCTCAGTTTTTCATATGGATTAAAAAATTCCAAATATCTGTCAGGAGCCTCATGCCTTCTCTTATTCTGTTTCTCTGTCATTAGAAGAATTAAAAGCAGACCATAACTCCAAAGCATATCAATTATCACACAACAGGTGAACTACAAACTGAAGCTCAGCTTGCTATGCTCAGTGGGGAAGATGAGCTTTACATATACTCTTTCATGGGTGAAAATGCTTTTAAAAACAACCACTTTTGACCTAACTGCAAAGAATGTCAAAACTGAGTAAGTACAGAAAGAACATTGCTGAGTTTCTGCACATGAAGGGGAAAACCCAACAGTCTCCATGTTTTTCCTATGCTGAAGATAAAGACGCTCTTTCATGAGTTTCATCCTAATCTGCAGGTTGCCCATCAGGGACGTCCACGCTTCAGAGGAGAAAAAGGTCTGCCAGAATATGATGGAAACAAATTTGAATGAATCATTACAAGAATAATCAATTTCATAAAAGGTTTCCCAAGTGAAGTTTTCTGATAGTACAATACTTTAAAAAATAACAACTTGTCTAAAATTTAAATCTTTAAAAGTAATTGTAATTCTAAGAGAGGAAAGCCCCATTTCCCACAAGAAAGAACAGAGGCATTACCCAATATTTTAAAATGAAAGATCCTGTCTGTATTTTTGTTGGATTTAGACACAAAACAACCACTATCCAGGGTTGAAATGTAGGAGTACTAGACTATTTTGCAAAGGAGAAGCTAAATTAGGTTAGCAAAGGTAATGGAGTTTGAAAAAGCTACTTTTTAAAAGAAAAAAAGGGAAGCTTTTTTTTTTTTTTTTTTTAACCTTAGGAAAGTATACTAATTAAATGTACATAGTTTTTGGCTACTATTTTGTTCCAATATTAAGTCTAGAACAGGGAAGATTTTGATTGTCCTGAGAAATTAAATGCAACATAAAATCTTTTTCCTGCAGTTAAGAGAATTCTGCTTTTCCAAACATTGCCTTTTCTCTTATTTCTTGTTATTCTTGAAATTTTAAAAAATTCATTAATAAGGCAATCTGTCCAGATAAAACTTCCAGGAGAAAATCAGTTCTTTTATCTCTTATAAAAGGCAAAATGACATCCGGTCAGTAGAAAAGAAAGATAAGGAACCTACGTCTTACCATAATTAAAATTACTCTTTCATTATTTATCAACCCTAGGAAAGATGAAAGGGATGAATGAATGTTAATTGCAGGGGGCTGAACAGATAAAAAGAAATCATTCTATCAGGAACAGTGTGTAAACCATTATCATTTTTACATTGGCTATGTTTTGTTTCAGATATATTCACTGTATAGCTTCTATTTCCTCTAATTTTATTTACCTCCTCAAAATTTTCTAATAGCTCCTAGTAAAATTACCAATCAAAATGCCTTAAATGAAACGTTTTGTATCTCTCAGCAACAAAGGTGGCAAATCTAGCAACAAACATCAGAATCAGAAAAATAACGATTGCAGGACCCAGGGTGCCCGGCAAGAATCCGGGCACCTGCACACAGTCTCCTTCCTCATAAAGAAAAAAGAAACCTCTTATAAAGAGGGGAAGTGACACTTGCTTCAAATTATAGTCTCTCATCTTTTAAGAGATCTAAGGAAAATAAGTCTTCAGAAAGTGTTACATTCCAAGCTCTTTCAAACATATCACCTCAGTGTGTTGAGGATGTTGCTCCACTGGGTTAACCCCAACAATTTCCCAAATGTGTTCTACACCATGCCACAGAAATCTTGTGTAGAGGACTTCAGGGACAGCACACACAGGCTCCAGACCAGGAGGAGACTAGAACTAAGGTGATTTCAATGTTGAGTGAAAAGGGCTGAAACTAGATACATGTCCATACTCTCTGATAAGATGAGAAGGTTACAAAAATATATGACACCTCACAATACTAAATAAAAATTATTTCAGACGGATTAACATTTCGTTTTGGAATTAACTCATGATCTTTTAGGTTTCTGATACAGTTTCAAGGAGACTCCTGTACCTTAACCCTTTTTCTTTCCCAGAGGGAAAAAAAAATTATTTCTTAAGACAGAGTGTCATTTTGTCACCCTTGGTAGAGTGCTGTGTCTCCATAGCTCACAGCAACCTCAAACTCTTGGGCTCAAGTAATTCTCTTGTCTTAGCCTCCCGAGTAGCTGGGACTACAGGTGCCCGCCACAATGCCTGGCTATTTTTAGAGACGAGGTCTCACTGTTGCTCAGGCTGGTCTTGAACTCCTCAGCTCAGGCAATCCACCCTGCTTGGACTCCCAAAGTGCCTAGAGAAGAATTTTAATATGAAGTTTTGCTAACTAACTCCTTAAAGGTATTTTAGTAACAAAAATCTTCTCCCAATACTTTTCAAACTGTCACTATTAGAAATGGAAAGCACAACAATTTAAATCTGAAGACAATCCCTCAGATCCTGCGTTTCTAAATTTACACAGCACAGAGGCTTCCCTGTAGGTTTAGTGAACAAAACTTCTAATTCCCCTTCCTCCCAATTCTTTTATTCCAAGTCAAATTAACTCACGGAAGAAACTATATAATAGAACCAGAATATCTAATTTAGTGCAAATCTCGAAGGAAACAAATGACAAGGATCCCTAACACTTACCAAGCACTTACTACGTCACGGCCAACGTCCCCCACACCATGCAGTTACTCTCTCATATAATCCTGGCAATGACTCCAATAGGTCATGAATGAGAATGCTCAGTCCAGAAAACTTAAAAAGTCTGTGCAAGTCTGATTGATATCTGTCTGACAGGAGAAAGAGCAGGAATTCCAACCCGGGAACTCTGCGCTAGGGCCATACAGTCTCCCCTTCTCCTTCTATGTGAAACTAGTAGGGTGGTGATTGTGGCTAAGCACTCAGGGTGAAGGGCACACACTTTCACCTGCTCACATCATTGCCTCGTTTGGAAATAAGGGAAACTGCAATCACTTCTGGGATTGAAACAAGACCTTGAGGTACCTAAAGTTGTGCTAATGTCACAACTGTTGAGCAAAGCTGTGGCAGGTCCAATGGAGGGAGGGTGTGATTACCTTCATTAACCTTTGCTGCTGGTTTACTTTGGAATTTCCACATCAGCATATGTTCCACTGACTTACCGAAGGCCAAGGATCTACATGAGTTCTGAGCCTTGAGACATAACCCAGGACAAATAGTATTATGGACAGAATTCACTCAGAGCCCCTTCATCCAGTTTACCCATTGGAGAAAAAATTATGTTAATATTTTAGAACATTACATAATTGGTGCTGCCCTGCAACTCTAACCATCAATCAACAATTGATACTATAGTAATTGTAAAAACAGCAGCGAACTTTTTTTGTGTGTGTGCCAGGCTTTCTGGTAAGGACTTCACATGAAGTTATCCCATTTGATCCTCATAGCAATCCTGAAGGCAAGCTCATTATTATAGATAAGAAACTGAGGCTTGGGCGGCACCTGTGGCTCAAAGGAGTAGGGCACTGGCCCCATATACTGGAGGTGGCAGGTTCAAACCCAGCCCTGGCAAAAAAAAAAAAAAAAAAAGAAAAGACAAGAAAGAAAGAAAAAAAAGAAGAAAACTGAGGCTCAAATTTCTGTATTTACAAAATTAACTACTT
Source organism: Loris lydekkerianus (assembly GCA_963574355.1). Lineage (NCBI taxonomy): Eukaryota > Metazoa > Chordata > Mammalia > Primates > Lorisidae > Loris > Loris lydekkerianus. Next base: position 48,687 of record CAUYPK010007551.1, on the reverse strand, counting down.
GTTAATTCATGTTTATATTTTTGGCTTCAAAGAAGGACATGGGCAATTAGTATTGATTCGGTATCTCTTCAGTCATTCTAAATAATCATATATCTTGCATACTACTGCAATAGCTCCACTTTGCAATTTAAATATACTATTACTATCTTTTAAAAACATTGCTTACACCTAATAAATCAGTACTTTAGTATGTATTGGTTTTGAACATGTTCCATGAGAAAAAAGCCGGGAGAGAAGTTTGTGGAATGAAGGGTCTGTTCCAATCCCCCCATACCCAACAGAATAATCAAGCCTTCTGAGTATTTTGGAGTTGATTAACTAATGAAAACCAATAACCAAAAATCTATTGTCAGAAAAAAGCTGGAATGTATAAACTCTGCTGTAAGTATGAAAACTAAGTTTGGTGTTTTAATTTTCTAGGCAAATTCAATCAAATGATCAAATCCAATTGAAATATCACATTCTTCCCTGGAGCTCTCACGCTTCCCTCTACTTTAATCTATGTTTGACTCCCATATGAAAACCCTTAGACTATAAATATGCACCAGATGTGCCAAAACAACACTTGGAGTCACACAGACACACTTTAGAACCGAATTTCAGAGACTAGAAACAATTCTTTCACTACTCCGCCCACGCCCACGCCACACCCTCACCCCCCTTACCCAAAGTTCAGCATTCCATGTCATGCACTCATAGTAAACTTGTTCAAATTTCCTTCAGTCAAATGCCGAAATAACTTGCAACAATTATTTGGTGTGGAGCTTACAGCACAAGGTGAACCGAGTGCTTATTTTTAACCAGTGTGGAACACTGCAGATTTCTTGATTCAGCTTCACAGAAGATTAGTCATTGATTTTTCAGGATAAATCAGCTCTGCTGAGCTATGGTGCAGACCAAGGAAAAGTGTAAATGAGGCAAAAAGACCAGTCTCTCACCCCAACACTCATTCACCTTGTCACCCCTAAGAATAGTGTTAGCAACACCTGAAGGTGTATTCCCTGCTTGTTTTTTTTCTTACCTTTTTGCTTATTTCTCTGCCTGCAGATTTCTTTAGAACCAGAAGGTCTGAATAAGAGCTGAGCAGAAAATGTGGCAGAAGAATTTAAATTACTTCTAAAGAGCAGTGAAAGAGTTGCTCACGGTATCTCAAGACCAGCAGCTTTTTATCAGGGGAGCTCTAGAACCTCTGGAGGAGAGGTTCATCACACTATTATATCTCCCTGTCTGAGGTCCAGCTTACCCCAGCTGAACAGGAAGGCCCTGTGGGCTGGGTTTCCCAGGGACGACTGCAATCATCTTCGTATTGTGAAACATAATGTGAAACATAAATAATTCCTTCTGGTCCTAAAATGTTGCCATTGCAGCTCTCAGCACATCAGAGTTTGAAAAAAATAACTTGGTTATGTCCTTGGTAGTGAGAAACTGAATAAATTACCTTGTTAATTCATTCAATCGGTCATTTATCCAACAGCAAAAATTATCCATGACCTGCTCTACAGTAAGCACTGCACTGTTTTGGAGATAAGTAGTTCTGGATGTAAAGAATGTGTCAAAATATATTCCACACACATATGTCATTCCACGTCCCCTCACTTACCTCTCAGTTTTATGTGTTTGCTCAGGGACAGAGGAAAGAGATTTTATAGGGCAGGAATGCACAGTGGTTAATAGCAGCATCTCAAAAGTTATGTTGCCACTGTTCAGTCACAACCCTGACATAGACAAGGTCTTACTCTGTCACCAGGGCCAGGGTGCTGTGGCATCATCATAGCTCACAGCAACCTCAGACTCTTGGGCTCAAGCGATCCTCCTGCCGCAGCCTCCCAGCAGCTGAGACTACAGGCTTGTCACACCATGCCCGGTTAATTAAGTAACTTTGGACAAGCTTTGTAACTGCTAAGTGCCTTAGTTTCTCTGTCTACAAAAATCCTTCAGTGGAGATAATTATGGTACTTTCCTGAGTATAGTGTTGGGGGATTCAAGGATTACTTTCAGTAAACAATCCAGAAGAGTGCCTGACAGATAGTAAGCACCGCATAAATATTACAAATATTTTCGTCATCCTCTGGGGTTGATCAGATTTCCTAGATTTCATTTGGAACAAATTGTTAGTATGCATGCAATATTGCTAAACAATGTTGTGATGAAGACAGCTGGCATCAGTCATCAGTCACGGCACTGTGAGTAATGAGGGAGCTGTTTTCTCCTGGGTTTGAAAAGAACAAGTATAGTACCTGTAGCATAAATTGGGCCTTATTAGCAGGCAAATTCTGATTTAGAGAGATTAAGATGGTGAATTTGGTCAATTTCCACCTGGACCAAACCTTAGTCAGCCTCCTCTCAGCCCTCTTCCTAACTAGGCCTTCACATTGCCCTGCTGACTCATGCCTTAGCAAAAAATCCTGCTAACCAGTTTATTGAGAATCTGCCTAACCCTGATATCTAAATCCCCCACCCCCTTCCTTGATACCTTAAGTTTCTCTTGGTGATTTTTCGTCTTATCCCTCGGCCTGCCTGCTGGCCCTAATCCGCACTTGTCCCTATATGTGTTTGGAGTTGGATGCAATCTCTCTCCCCTGTTGCAACAGTCTTGACCCCTATTATAAAATCTTCCTTGCCACTTAAAAGACTGTCAGAATAATTTCTCTTTAACAGTCGAAACAATGAAATAGCTATCACTATAATTGAAATATGATTAACTCTCTACATAGGGCAATGGAGAAAAGTTCAAACAGGTTGGAAGAGTTGATGGTGCTCGAGACAGATGCTCTTAGGATGGTGTGTTGATGAAAGTGAAGAGTGGCAAATTTTAAATGCAGGCTTGGAAAATCAGAAGTACTTCCTAGGGCCTCATCTGTAATTGCTATTTCCCGTTAAAAATAAAAGGTTAAAGTCAACTCAGGTTCATTCTAATGCAAACTCATTTTTTAGAATTAGTGGTAATAATAATGAGGTATTCCTCTTAGGCAGATAATATCATCCCTGGCTGTAAGATTAGACGGCAGAGAACTGGCTATGAGGCAGGCCATTTAGAGGGAATAAGGTGTCTAAAATAATTTGATAAATTGTGAAGACAAAATAGAAACCAAATAGATAAGGTATTTAAAGAATTTAAATTTCAGCTTAGCTTAAATATGTATACTAGAAGAGAAGGGGAAACTCAGGGGTAGTTACGATATCTGCATTTTTTCCAGTTGAGAACAATCCTTTAGATTTCAGAACAGTCCTTAGATTTCAGTCAGATTCTATAGTCCCTAATTAGGAGATAGGGAAGAGGCTAATGAGAGAAAACGTCGACGGATGGAGAAAAACGTGCACTTACACCAGCCATCACAAATGGCTTTTTGTCATTTACTTTTTTAATAGGCAATCACAATAGCTTACTGAAAAAAAGTATTTATAAATAGTAAAAAGGCCCTGATTGTAAGCTCTGGTTGGAGATTTCTCTATACTAATGTCAAATTCATCCTTGAAATTAATAGGGCAATACAGTAAGTCATTTATGAGAATAAACTCCATCTCCCTTTAGGATTATTGCAAAATACATTCTTTCTGATGTTCTCAAAGACATGTACCCAGAGGATTTCTACAGCTTTTGATTTACTGGAAAAAAGCTAGTCTAAGTTTTCCACTGTACTCCAGAAAGAGTTTTGATACTGCTCTAAGTCAATAGCTGACATTCATTCACAGAGAAAACTTGACAGAGAAAGGGTCTGCGTGCAGGGAGGAGTCCCTTAAAGAAAAAGTGACAAAACCAGAGTCCTTTAAAGACGGCCCTTGAATGGCAGGGGAAGCCCAGGTTTTAGTCCCAGCTGTTTCTAATTAGCACTGTCATCTCTGGGGCTCAATTTGATTATTTGTGAGGTGCAGGGATGATGATCTCTAAGTATCCTCTAGCTCCAAAATCCTCTTCCTTTGTAAAAGTACTAAGTACTATAATGAAAGGTTTGCTCCCAAACACTTCAGACTTCTAGGTTCCTAAATCGGACTTGAATGCCTCTCTTTGCCATTTGATTTCTCAGCCTCAAAGAGGAGAGTTTTCTGTAATTGAATTAAATGAAACACCAAAGCTTTTTGGATAAAGAAAAACAAATGACGCCATCACTTTCCTCCTTTAGGTCTTTTGAAAATGAAAAAACTGATAATTGTACCACAAATACATACATGCATTTGCAGAATTACTTATATTTAACTTCAGTTTTTAAGGATTTAAATCTGTCTAAATTGTGATTATTCCGATTCTTTTTCTTTCTTGTCTGCTCAGAGTTGCAAACATATATTACAGATTATTATCAGAAAAAGATTTTGTTATATCCATGGTGTCAGCTAACTGACAGATTACACAAGTACCATTCCAGGTAATAAGGTAAAGCTGGGTCAGTGTTCTCATGGGACATGCCTTCTATCAGAGTTGTCCTGTTTTAATAATATTAATAGTTTATGCTTGAAGAAAAGCATGAAGAAGAAAATTAATACCACCTGGTTAGACTGTTTAATGTTCTCTCATCTGCTTCAGACATTTATTTCCAAGTGATACTGCAACAATGTATAATCCCAGTGTAATTTATATTTTATGTAACAAACAGTATTTTAGTGTTTACTGTGGGCTTTACGATATTAATTCATTTAATCTTCATATAAATCCTATTAGATAGGTAATAGTAGTACCTACCTTGGATATAGAATTCCAAGGTGGGAGGTTTCTATGTTCAGCATTTTAAAGTTCCATTCTCTTTTGACTTTCATTGTTTCGGAAGAGAAGGTAGTCATTATTCTTATTGTGCTTTTCCTAAATATAACATTTCTCCTTCTAATTGCTTTTAAGATTTCTCTCTCTTTTTTTTTAAAAGTAATTTTCTAAGTGTCCCTCTCCTCCTCCTCTTCCCCTTCTTCTTCTTCTTATTTTGCATTCATCCTGTTTGGTATCACCTAAGATTTTTTTCATGTGAGTTGACATTTTTCTTTCTTTATTAAATTTCAGGTTAATGTGAGGGTACAAGTAACCGGGTCACAATATTTGTCTCTGTTATGTAGAGTCTCTCTTGTAGTGTGTCCCATACCCAGAGGTGCTCCGTACACCCCCACACTGTTGCATTAGTGGGAGCACGCCAATCCCCCGCCTCCTCTCTCTCCCAGCCCTCCTTCCCCTTCCCCCAGCTGGAATTGAATTGATTTTTCCTCCTGGGTGGGCACGTATTAGACCATCTACTGGCTTCACATTAGTATTGGTGAGTTGACATTTTAAAAATCAATTTTGTAAAATTCTTGGTGATATTGGTTCAAATATTTCTTCTGCCCTGTTCCCTTTTCTCTCTTTCTGGGACTTGAATTACACATATATTAGACTGTTTGATATCGTCCCGTTGGCTTTTCCATTTCCTGTTCATTTTTATCTTTCGTTCCTTCCTTATCTATTCTTATGTCAGTTTGGATAACTCCTATCAATGTGTCTTTGTGTTCACAGATCCTCTCTTGTATGCTGTGTATGGTATGTGATCAAGCCCATTTTGGTTTTAGATATTTATACTTACTTCTACAGTGTCCACGTTCTTCACGTCTTCTTCCTTTTCTAATCCTTCCTCTCCCCCTTCCTCCTCCTTTTTTCTTCTCCCTTTTCTTCTTACTTCTTTGAAATCCCATTTCTATTTTGAAATCTTCCCTTAATCTATTTTTTCCATTAATTTCTTCAATATATTTGTAATAGTTGTTTTTAAAAGCTTGCCCATGAATTTCAACATTTATTTTCTATGAGCTATTTCAATAGGCCAGTTGTTTCACTTGTCTATGGGTCACATTTTCCTAACTAATCTTTTTTTTTTTTTATGCCAGAATATTGTATTTAAAAGAACCATAGGTAGCACCTGTGGCTCAAGGAGTAGGGCATTGGCCGTTTATACTGGAGGTGACAGGTTCAAACTTGGCCCGGGCCAAAAACTGAAAATAAAATAAAAGAACCATAAAGACAGGAGCAAAAGTATGCCCTTCCTTCCCCAGGTAGAAAAGGAGGGCATACTTTGTCCTGTGTCAACCAGCTAGGGAGAGGCTAATCACTTCAATGCAATAGGAGTAGAGTTGGGTTGAGGCTGAACTACAATTTTAGTACATTCCAGCTCACATCTGGTTTTGAATATCTTTAGGATGAGATACATCCTTTGTGAATTATAGACTTTTTCACCCCGCATGACTTTGGGTTTTAAGCATCATGAGTTAATGGAATTCTCTCTCTCTGCCTTTCTACCCCCCACCTCCGCCTTCCAAGACTGCTCCTCTGTGAACTCAGCAAAAGTCCCACGAGGGGCAATTGGCAGCATGGAGGAATCAGCCCTGTGTTTGGGGTTCAGATCTTATTGTTTCAATCTGTCACACCAGCTAACATTGCTGTTTAACTTTCTACTTGTTTCTTTTCTTTTTCTTCAGAAAAGTTCTGCCTAAACCAAGACGATCCTCCACACTCTGGCGTCTACACTAAGCAGATGCCTCCCGGAAAGTGGCCTCTAGTATTCAGACATCTAGAAAGGTCTTATCCCTCTCTGGATTTTAATTTCTTTATACCATTTTTATCTGTAGTTTTCTGAAGTTTTAAAAAAAGTATATGATAATTTTCTTTTTTTTTTTTTTTTTTTTTTTTTTACATTCTAGCCAGAATGTTCCAGTAATGTTCCAGTCACCTATACTCTTTCCAGATACCTGGTAAATGTCAGCTGTACTAAAGAACAAAAATATTTGTAAAATGTGCCTTTTCTTTAAATCTTCAAATGCCAAACAGTGACTCCAGAGCCTTGTTTCATGACAGAACAGGCCAGGTGTTGTATTATTGTTTCCTTTGCTTTTCCTCCAAAGTTCTGTGAAGATCTCAGAAGTGCTTTGTGGATCCTCTGATAAAATACAGCTTCTATTACATGATATGAAAAGTTTGAACAACTTAGGTTTACTGAAGCAAAATGTTGGACTTACACTTTGGTATATTTGGGGGAGTTTAGAATATAGAAATGCCCGAATTAACTTGAAATGCTATGTATTCTGGAATGTCAGCAAAAAACATAAAATCCCTGAAAAAGCTAACATTGTCAGCCTCCTTAACTGCTGTTTCTTATTAGCTGCAAGTTGTTCTGATGTAATCATGTAAAATGTAGGTAATAGGGTTGGGAGATTTGAAGAGGTTCCATAATAGTAGCTTATATGTAAACAGTTTATAAATGTTTTTCTCTGAATTAAGCTAAAGTAATAGATTCTGATCTTATTGCGGCATCTGCTGTCCGCATGAGAGCAGCAAGAAGTTCCCAGAGTCAAAGCACCCAAGATCCCCACCAACCTGGGACACAGCATGTGACCAGAGCCCCATGGAGCACCAACCAAAGGGGAGGAAGTTCTTAGTAACATAAAAACATAATAATATTGGGCAGGATCCTTGAGGACACCGAAGAAAATATAGTAGTCATTGAATGGAATATTATAAACAAGACCGCTGAAGGTGAGGGCTTTTAGATAAGATTTCCCTGAAGAAAATTAACTGTGGAGTAGCCTGAGGTAGACAGTGTCAGAAGAAAAATCTTTCTAGACTAATTTAAAGTAGTTCTTAACACTCTGGACACATTGTCACAGTCCTGTCAGGTTTTAGGAACTAGATGAAGACCTAAGTAATATCTTACTTATTCAGAAGGGCAAAGAATTTAGTAGGGATGAAATTTACTGGAGCCTGTGGTATAATCAGGGAGCCACAACTCAGCCCAGAGAGCTGAAGTACCTTTGTCTCGGCTATGAGGGTGAACTCCAGGAGGAGAGGGCAATCAGGGCCAGGGTTACATATTTAAAGCTCTCTTTGGAGTTCAAACTTAACACGGGTAAGGGAAATCATTATACTCTTTTAAAAATAATTTGTGCATGTACATGTTCATTCATTTGACGACTTTTCTTAGTTGCCATGTTGATATATTAATTCTATTTGTAAACTGTAAGCACAGTGTGATTGTGCCTTAGTGATAGCGGCATAGAATTTGTGATTTGGATTACCCAAAACTTAAGGATGGTTACCTCAAAGTAATGTTGAAGTTTTTTGGAGTCATTATAGATATCTTCAAAATTAAGATACTGAATTTACCTAAAAGTGCACATTCATAACTTATTTTTTTTAAGGTAGGGCCTTCCCTGTTGCCCAGGGTGGAGTGCAATGGCGTCATAGCTCACTGCTCCCGCTCCTTTGAACTCCTAGATTTAAGCCATCCTCCTGTCTTAGCCTCCTGAGTAGCTAGGACTACAGGCATGGGCCACAACTCTTGGTTAATTTCTTTTTATTTTTTTGTAGAGATGGGATCTCACTGTGTCACCCAGGCTGATCTCAAACTCCTAGGTTCAAGCAGTCCTCCCCCTCAGTCTCCCAAAGTTCTGAGATTATAGGCATGTGCCACCACACCTGACTTAAAGACAGGTTTTATCTTTCCAAACATCTAAATAACTGTTTCCAAGAAAGTTGGGATTTTTCTTTCTTTGGCAGATAACATTTCTTGATGTCAACATTCTTAATGTCATCTTCCATGTCAAAAATAATACACAAATGGGAAGAAGCCTGTATCCATGGCACCTTGTGAAAACAACAGACCAAGCATAACATCTTAAACTCATTTGCCAAACTTACTACAAAAATTTATAATCTCTTATTTTTTCTTTCTCTTTCTTTGTTCCTACCTCCTCTGTTGAACATGTTACAGGACAAAAATACGAAGTTTGTTATTTTTTATGTTTAACAAAGCTTTATGTATTATGGCGTTTATATTAAACGTGGAAGGACGTCTCCATTTTTGCTAATCAAATAAAACTCACATCATACCACAAGGCCCCCGGGAGCTGGCTCGCATTTCATGCCCATTTCTCTCTCATGACTACTTTTCAGCTCCCCCGATCATTTTTCTGATCCTTCAATACGCCAAGCTCATTTTAGCCTCAGGGATTTTGCATTTTCTCCTCTGTGAATGTAACAGCCTTGCACTACATCTTGGCATGACCAATTTTTTAAATTATATTCAGATCCAACTCAAAGTTACAGCTTCTCGAGAAAGACTCCTCTGCTCCTCCCTGACATGGCTCCACGCTTTGCCCTGTCATCTTCAGCCACAGTACCTGTATTTATGTTCTCATTTATTCATGCTCATGTCCTTAGGTTCTATGTTCATGCCCTCACTTAGTTATTTGCTAGACCAACTCTCCTCAAAAAATTCTGTGACAAATCTCCCAAATAACCCCCCAAATAAGTTTCAGGAGAGTAGAAACATCCTATGTCTTGTTACTTCTGTTTCACCAGCAATTAGGACATTTCCTGGAAGAAAGCAGGCATCAAACATGAAGGAATGTTGAAGTTTATTCTCTCTCAAATGTGTGTATATAGTTCTATTTAGACTTAGTTTATAAAGCTAACATCTAGTTAGGAAGAATACTGCATCAACATTTAATCAACAAGTGGTGTTCTCAAATACCATGAATAGAATAATTAAGCAAGGCAAGATCAATATTCAATCAGAGCTAATGTAATAATGTATCCAGGCTGAGAGCTTCTTTCCTGAAAGACAGGCACAATGGCTCATTCTCACAATCCCAGAATTTTGGAAGGCTGAGGTGGGAGGACTGCTTGATACCAGTTTGAGACTAGCCTGGGCAACATAGTGAGATTCTGGTTTTTTTTTTTTTTTTTTGAGACAGAATCTCGTTTTGTCACCCTTGGTAGAGTGCCATGGCATCATACTCAGCAACCTCAAACTCTTGGGCTTAAGCGATTCTCTTGCCTCAGCCCCCCAAGTGGCTGGGACTACAGGCGTTGCCATAACACCCAGCTATTCTTTTTGTTTGTTTTTAGAGACAACGTCTCTCTCTGGCTCAGGCTAGTCTTGGACCTGTGAGCTCAGGCAATCTATCCACCTTGGCCTTCCAAGTGCTGGGATTACAGGCGTGAGTCACTGCACCCAGCTGAGACTCTGTTTTGGGGGAAAAAACAATTAAATAAATAAATAGATAAAAACAAGTAGGTATTTTTAAGAAAGAAAGACAGGTTGACAAATTAGTATGGACATCTATGAATTGGATGATGAAATATGCTCCAATATAGTGACATTCAGGAGGGTAATATGAAAGAAACTTTGGAACATGAACTTGGGCTGACTGTGGAGTAGAACTTCAGATTATATCTATTATTAATCCGAACCTGTTATACAAATTATTCTTTCTAATTGGACAACTGCTTTTAACTGCCACAGAGTTTGCTACTTTGAGGTTACTTGAGTATGAAAGGTGGCCTTACTGATAAGCTATTTAACAGAGGAAAATAAACTATCAAATAGACAGTAAGAGGAAAAAACTCACAGCACAACTAACTGTCCTTTGCTTAATTGAGCACCTGTGACCTGACTTGTTTCATTTCCGAGTTTGTCTATTAGCCTTGAAGAGCCCTTAGTGGGCAGTAGGGGTGAAAGCTCCGCAGTCCAGCTCGCTGCCTCAGTTCCTTCCAGGGGTGTATTTCAAGGGCAAAGCCAGGCTCACAGAGAGAAGAGACAAAAAGTAAATAAAGAGCACAAGCAACAGCTTCACAGCCGCCTCTGTTATTAGTCTACTGAAGCAGAGGGAAAAAAGCCATTTTCTACCCTTTAAAAACAAAGAGCAAACAACCCACTTAATCACTGGGCAAGGGAAATAAACAGAAGCTTCTCCTAAGAAGACAGAAGACTGGCCAAGAAATACATGGAAAAAGAATACTCATTGTCCCTAAACATCAGAGAAATGCAAATCAAAACTACCTTAGGATATCACCTCTCCCCAGAGAAAACAGCCCACATCACCAAGTCCCAAAGCTGCAGATACTGGGGAGGATGCAGAGAGAAGGGGACAGTTACACACACTGTTGGGGGATTGTAAACTAATACAGCCATTTTGGAAAGAAGTACGGAGAATCCTCAAAGAGCTAAATGTAGACTTTCCATTTGATCCTATAATCTTACTGCTAGGTATCTACCCAGAAGAAAAAAATCATTTTACCATGAGGACACTTGCACTCCAATGTTTATAGCAGTCGATTCACAGTTGCAAAGATGTGGAAACAACCCAAGTGCCCATAGCCCATGACGGGATTGACAAACTGTGGGCTATGTATACCATGGAGGGCTACTCTGCCATGAGCGGATACTTCACAAGTATGTAAATATACTTTATGAGATATAAAGACGGAGACTTTATATCTTTTGTATTTACCTGGATGTGTTGAAGAACATTCTCCAACCCACCCTGTGAACTCCTCATTGAAGAACATTCTCCTTAGTAAAATATCTCAAGAATGAAAAAGCAAGCACCCCAGGAACTCCATACTAACATGAAACTCGTAGATGAACAACTATAGGCCCACACAAGAGAAAAACACAAATTTGAGAAGGGCAACAGGGGCTCAGTAAGCTCCCACCTAATGGATGCAAAGTAGGGGTACACAGCACACCCCCTGGGTGAGGGGCTGAAATACAACTCTGATTTTTCCTAACAAAGCAAACAATGTAACCTAGTCATCTGTACCCTCATATTAATCTGACATTAAACATAAACCACGCCCAGCACTTTCTCCCCAAGATCCAACACTTCCACTTCCCACTCTTCCACTTTCTTTCTCTGTCTCTTTCTTTCTTAGAAAAAAGTAAAATAAGCTTTACTACTTAATGCTCTACTGCTGGTGTGAAAAATATTTCTCCAGCCCACCCTGTGAGCTGCTCGTAAGCCCCCACATTAACAGGGCACTTCTGGGGAAGTTTGTTTGAAGTAAAGTTTATTTCCAGGGAGACAAAGTCTGAGGGTGGAGATGGCTTCGTGTGATTGGGACACAAATTGTGTTGCAGGCGATGAAAGGCGTAGTACGGGGAGAAAAGGGTAGGGGCTGGTCACTGACGGGCTTAGCTTAATTGTAGTCACTTGTGGCCGAGTCCTTTGTGGGTCAATGTTCATACTTCCCTTTGTTTTATGTTCTACATGTTCCAAGGACTCGGTCATTTCTGAATCCCTTTCTGAAGTTGAATAATGCAGTGAATTTGGGTGAGTTTTACCTGTATTTATTTTGTTCCAATAATGGCCATTACTAGAGTGTCTTTATTTATTATTTATTATTATTAGAGTGTCTTCCGCTTTTGTATTTGCTGCTGTAATAAGACACGCTAAAGGGTGTACACTTTGACACTTTGGGGGAAGGTGTGGCAAGAATAGGGGAGTTACAAGGCAGAGATCTGCTTAGCGACAAACTTGATGAAATCTGTACCGTATGCAGGAAAAGAGTTTGAAGGAGGGAAGATTAATTAGTGTGTTGTTGTAATTTTTAAGTAAGAGACAACAAAGCCTAAGTAACGCCTATGTTAGCAGAAATGAAGAAGACACGACTACAAGTGACACTACAAAGGGAAAATGGTAATAATTATTTAGCCCTGGTTTTGTGCCGCTTACTCAGCTAAATATTTTGCACATGTTGCCTTGATTGATGTAAGACCCTGATGTTAAGAAATGCGCCCCCAGGGCATTCAGCTATTATTAATAATAGCAGGGCCGAATTCAAACACAAATTTGGCTCCTGCAAAGACTATACTCTTAACCAGGAGACTGTCCCAACTGGATATAATTCTTGAGAAAGAAAAGAATTAAAAAGAAGCTTAGGCGATTGATAAAACTTGGTAATGCAGTTTTAGGAAGGAAAAGGATGAGTGCTGTTTGGGTATCCTGAGGCTGCAGTGTCGAGGAGGCAGGTAGGGGACTGCAGGAAAAGGTGGCAACGCAGACCTGAGCAGCCAGGACGAGATCAAGGCTGGAAGCAAGTTTGGGGATCTTCTGTAGATGGAATAGGACACAAGTGGATAACTTCACCAAGCAACAGTGAGAGAAGAAATCAGAGAAGGGGCTAAAAGGTAGCCTCTGAGTAACCCTACACAGGGAAGACTACAAATGGGGTAGAGGAAAAGCAGGTAGAAGAAAAAGAGAAAGCCAGGGGCGAGGTCACGATCCTGAAGCAGAACCATCACAGTTATTGATTAGTTAGTGTTAAGCGGAATACCCTGATCAGCAAGACTAGTGCCTGGAACTGCTGCACAAGAAACTTAGTCCCTGTTTTTTCCTGAAGAAAACACATTTGTTTTAATTTCAAGGCACAGGTAGAAGTCATATTTTCCAGAATTAGCTTCATATACTTTTATTGTAGTAGCTGGATGAATATGTACCTATTCTCAAAAAATAAGATATTTCTGAACATACTTTGGGAATTTCTAACTACTATATTTTTAAAAAGTAGTAACCAAGGGTGACCTAGCCCCGGCCAAAAACTGCAAAAAAAAAAAAAAAAAAAAAAAAAAGTGGTAACCAAAATGTCACTAATACAAACAGGATTACACCACAAATTTGCATGTGAAATATATTTTCTTCTTCGATCACGTGACGTCCTGTTCACAGGCTTTGTAGGTTTCTGTTAGAGCCAGGGGCGCCTTCCTAAGACCAGGACAATTCTAGGGGCAGAGTGTATGTTTGACATCGTGTCTGCCTTCCTGGTGCCCGCTGCCTTTCTGTCTATTACTGTTTTTGTATGTATGTGCATGTGTGTGTATAGACAAGTGTTTCAACCCTCTGCTTTTTCCATCTATAAAACGGTGCTCATGTAATATGTAGTGTGTATGTGTGAATTTAGTAGATTATGTATGCATGTGTATGTGCATATTTACAGATGACTACACCGTATGGATTTTGATACTAATAAGAAAAGGCTACTGGCAGGATTAACCAGGTATGATACCCACTTTTTCAGTATTATACTTCTAAGGCTCTCCAGTTCACTCAGGCTTTTCATTCTTTCTCCATTTCCCAGGGCATGTGAAGGTGGTCCCATGCTCCAGAATTTTCTACTCTCCATAATAAAATTTTGTCCTTGTTCATTGCATTGCTTATAATGGGAAATATTGAAAATAAATACATGCATGTGACAGTAGGAAATTAAAGAAATTGGTTTAGTCATGTAATGAAATACTGTAAGGTTATGCACAATGGCTGAGATTTAATTAATAATAGGGGAAAGTCAATATATGAAGCGAAAAAAGTATGTATTTTGCCTGTATTCTGGTCCATAAAATAAAAATTAAAAAGAGGATCCTTATTTAAGTAATAGAATAGAATATTCAAAATTGGATTTCTCTGAAAATAAAATATGGTCGTAAGTACCACGTTAAATGGTTTGAGGGCAGAGTCCCATATTGTGCGAAGATACACAACCATTTCAGCAACGCACTGTAGTAAGGGGCTACCAAATGACTACATGTAGCTCACTTTTCATTTCTTGTGTCCTTTGGGTGATTATTTATAGAGTATGTCATGTCCCAACTCAAAGTCTGGGTTTCCCATCAGGAGATTAAAAAAAGAAAAATCATGCTGGGATCCTTCTTTGACCAGAAAGGTTTACCAGGTCTTCTAACAAAGACAAAATGGGAATCCCTTGAATCAGTGCTCATTTCTGTTATATAGGCTATACACTTAGTTGATTAATTTAGTTTGACTGTTTGCCACTAAAATAAAACCTTCCGGATCATCTGTTTTTTATGTTTTGATTCAGAGTTTTTTGACATTTAAATGGAAAACTGAAGATTTATTTATGTTTCACTTATAAAGAAAAAGCTAACGTGTAACTTTTCCTCATTAAAATGGCTGCAATTAAATTAATTTGATAGTAAAGCAACTAATAAGAAAGCCAAAGCATGTCAAAATTGGGAACTCAAGCTATTAAAAATATTTCTTATGAAAAATCACTTATTTATAAAAGAATCTGAAACACTGAATTTTTGTCTTTGTGTCTCCACTAAGATGCTGTCAAAGCAGTTTTCTCTAATTCATAAACCCACCAGCCTTCTTCTACTGTCCCCGTGAGTCAAGGAGAAAAAAGAATTTTCTTCATTTTATATATAGAAAACCCAGCACAAGAGATTAACTCAATTATTTTAGAAGATTGAATAATTCATTAGGAAAATAGAAATAGAAGGCAGCTCACACGCTTTCCTCCTTTATATAAAGTTATAGTTTTAGGTTGTTACACATATACAAGCAAAAGAAGACTGATCTCAGCTTAGGAGATCAGCTGTTACAACAACTAACAAACAGCTAACGATAGCTTTTTCTTAGTGGTATCAGAATCCCTATGGTGTAGTCAACGGTAAATATGCACATACACATGCATACATAATCTACTAAATTCACAAAACACTCTACATATTACATTAGCACCATTTTGCAGATGGAAAAAGCAGAGGGCTTAAGCACTTGTCTAGAAGGTAGAACACTTCTTAGTTGAAGAAGAGGATAAACCAAGTCTTAAAAGATAGTTTCCTCAATACTATTTGAGTATGGAGTAGAAGTGATTTGTAAAATCAAGAAAGATCTTTTCTGTCTGGAAGATGTGTGATGAATGGTAGGATTTTTTGATAAGTAGGTTTCTCTCCTTGGATTAAAAAACTAACCAACCAAACAAAAAACAAATGATGGAAAACTCAAAAGGGATGAATGGTTTAGGATTACGTATTTATTCACTCATTCATGCAATGACTTGTTGGCTCCTATCATATGCCAGGCACATGGTACTTGATAATTACACCTGAGCTTATCATCATGCCGCTTATTGAGAAAAATAATTAAGGAATACCAATTAGTTTTAGTGCAGACTGAATACCTTGACATCCTTCAAAGTTAATGTTACGTCAGGTTGTTGAAAGAGAGTATCTCTATATTTAATTGTATTTCCAAACTGCACTGGGATATATACAACCAAGATTTAGGTGCTCTATTTGAAATGGAATATGATATACTAGAACACATTTATTATTTATTATTATCATTACTATTATTATTCTTATTGATAGAGTCTCACTATGCTGCCCAGGTTGGTTTTGATCTCTTAGGCTCAAGTGTTCTTCCTACCTCAGCCTCCCAAGAAGATGGGGGTGCAGGTGCGTTCTGCTTACTATGCATGTGTATGCGCATATTTACAGATGACTACACCATACAGATTCTGATACCAATAAGAAAAAGCTATCATTAGCTGTTTGTTAGTTGTCCAGCTAGGAACCCATTTAATAAAGCTAATCTTAGCAATTAAGAAACTCACATCTCACATGTCACAAGGGTAGTGGTTGAAAGAATTCGAGGGCCAGTTAGAATAAATGACTTAGAAAGGATATGACAGCTGTGCAAATATTGAAAGGACTGACATGTGAAAAGGGAATTAGATTTGTTCTTCTTGCTCTAAGAAATTGAACTATAATAAATGAGTGAAAGCTATAGATAGATACAGTTCTGTCTAATATAAGAAATCATATTTTAATCATCAGAGGTGCTAAAGATAGAGCGGGTTGTCCTTAGGAATTAGTACATCTAAGCACAGACTGAAAACCCATTTTGGTGGTTCTCTGCTAAAGATACTCAAATGGATGACTGAGTTAGGTAACATTACTTCCAAACAGGAGAGTCTATTATGATGCAAGTTAGAGGAATGTTAGGATTGCGCTGAATTTCTTTATCATTCAAAGTGTTTGATTCCATCAAATGATTAATTTCTGGATGACCTTTATCATCAATTGATGTTCACTAAAGGTCTTGAGTTTATTGGTGTCATAGTTTATGTCACCTTGCTGTACACATTGCTCTATTACTCACTCTGTTCATTTCCCAGAGACAAAGCACTGCACTAGGTGGATTAGGAAAAGAGATATTTATCATCTCACAGTTTTGGAGGCCAGAAGTTTACATCAAGGTATTGGCATAGCCATGATCCCTCTGAGGGTGCTGGGGAAGGATCTATTCCAGGACTCTCTCCTAGCTTTTGATAGTTCCTTGGTTTGTGACAGCAAAACTCCATTATTCACATAATTTTCTCCCTGAGTATGTGTGTATGTCTTTGCATTCAAAATTTCCCTTTTCATAAGAACGCCAGTCATATTGGCTTTGGGGTCCACTCTGCTTGAGCATGACCCCATCTTAACTAATCATATGTGCTATATGCACATCTTAACATATAATGCATATAGGTCACATACTAAGGTATTAGAGTTGGGACTTCACCATGTAAATTTTAGTGGACACGATTCAACCCATAACACTCACACAGAACCATTGTTTTAATCTATTTTTCTAGAGCTATGATTAGGGAAGTTACAGAGGGTTGATTCTTTAGTAATTCACGATAATGGTTAGGTCACTTACAGGGGTTACTTGCTTACTTATGAAATGCCACAAGTCCTGCAATAGGAGCAGGAAGCCTAGGTTCTATTCCTGAGCCATGTACTTAACTTTTCTAAATACAGTTTTCTCAACTTGCACATACACTTAGCGTGCTATGATAGACTTAGATGACAAAGTTGTGACCAGTCAAATGCAATAATGTGCATACATTTCATAAACGTAAAGCACTCCGTAAAAGTCTTAGAAACATGCTAGGAGGGGCTTATCTATCTTTTTGACTGGATTATTTAAGAACCTGCAAGATATTCTTAAGAAGAACTCAACAGAACCCAGACTAAAACTTAGCCACATGAAGACCAGTCTGCTCCAGGAAAACTTACATACAGATAAAGAATATATACACATAAGTCTATCATAGCAAGCTAAGTGTATGTGCAAGTTGAGAAAACTGTATTTAGAAAAGTGAAGTACATGGCTCAGGAATAGAACCTAGGCTTCCTGCTCCTATTGCAGGACTTGTGGCATTTCATAAGTAAGCAAGTAACCCCTGTAAGTGACCTAACCATTATTGTGAATAATATAGGCATGAAAGTTAGTAATGGCATTTCCTATCCATAACAATTATACATTTTTATAAGAGTTAAAAAAATTAAATTTGCAATGGCCAGCCTACTATTATGCCAATTTATCAAAATGAATATTTAATACATGTAGAATGCCTGTGCTGCTATGAAAGACTCAGCCATTCTTACTATCCTAGCTGATGCATCTAGACTTTCTACAATTTTTATTTATATAAAAACTTATATAAATCTATATGAATCTGTTTTTATTTACAATAAGGCCAAACCTTTGCCAACTGCTGAGGTGGCTACTTCTGGCATTGCTCTGTCTGACCCACACAGTGGTGTGGGGCGGCTCAGAGAACTGCAGCCTGGAAATCAGCCCTGGAACAGACGCTTCCAAGCACCTGACCTTGGACAGCTCTTTGAGTTTCTGTTTCCTTGATTATATATTTCACAGAAAACACTTGTAAACTGTCTAGCTGATGATAATAATGGTTATGATGCTGACAACAGGAAGTAAGAAAAGTAGAAGAAACAAGAAATTAAATGGCTTGCCAGGGTCACAAAATTTGTATATGTGAATGTGTATTGTGGCTCAGGGCTGGGGGTTGGAATCAACTCATCTGCTTTTGCTTTCACCGTTCTTTTATGTTTTGCAGTGTGTGTGTGTGTGTATGTGTGTGTGTGTGTGTGTGTCTGTGCATGTATCCTTTGTAATGGGAAAAAGCTAATATATATTTTTAACTAGTGGCAAGGAAGCAGGCTCATATTCTTCACTTCTATTCAGTCTGCCTAGCAAACTCAGCTTTAGGTTTTTTGACAGCAGAACTTTCAGGGGTGGGGATGACCTCTTCCCAGAGTCTGAGGCGGTGAATTCACTCCCACTACTGACCCAGGTTCACCTCTATAAGCCACTAAGAGGTATTGACCTAAAGGAAAACATCACTTTCTAGACTGAACAGGCTCAGGTCTAGATGACTTGCAGCTCCAGCTAGTTCAATCCCAACCCAGATACACGATGACTGACCAGGTCTGCCTCGTCTACAGGAAAAAAGGACATAGCAAGAGAAGGCTTTAAAAATAGAAATATACTTGTCAAGTCAAAAGCATTTCTAGGGACAATAACTGTTGGAGACACTGAACCTGAGGACAACATTTTGTTTCTCATTAAGCTATATAGCCTTCCTCTTTTAATTAGAAACATACATGATCCTTGGACTCTTCCATGAAATCCCCTGTGGGTCTTCCCATTCCTTTTTCTGTGCAGGCCGGGTCTGAATTCCCTCCTACCTGAATTTCAACAGCCTCTAAGCCTGTCTTCTGGCAGGCCTTTTTTTCCCTTCCAGAACATTCTGCACATCTTCTCTAGATTAATCCACCTAAAACAGGTTGCTTTCCTCATATCTGTTTCTATTTTGTCACATCAAGGTTGCCTTTTGCCATTGGAACCTTCTTCCATGATTTTGCTCATTTTCCTCCCACTGCTAAGAAATTAAATCCTCATTAGTCCAATACCATGTTTCAGATAAACACTCCAGCGCACATGGTGGTTTCCTTTGCAGAGTGTGCAGTGCAGCTGTTCCAAGTGTCTCTCACTTCAGTATTCATTTACTCTCTCATTGGCTTGTGTTTTACAACGTTGTCTCCAATGCTGGATTGCCTAACACAGGCATTGTCTCTCTCTCTTTTCGTTTGGTCTCTAGCACTCAGCTCAAGACCAGCATTCTTAATAAACACTTCCTAATACCCAAATAACAGAGAATTTTTATCTCTTCTTGTGAAACCAACCACAGGAAACCTTTTAGTAAGATTGATAGCAGAAATGTACATTACAAGTCAATAAGATCTGTAATAGTTGCACAGCTATATACTCCACCCTGTCAAGAAAGATTATACCATAAAACCAAGAAGAAACATTCTCTGCCTCTTGGCCTCCAACATGAGACTTCTCTCTCAATAAATCAAGTAGCAGGGCTGAAGTTCCTACCTTAGCAGAGAGAGTCTGGACCGCAGATGGCCCTGTCTAGCCCATGGCTCTTTAGTGATGCTGAGTGACAGTAGAGTACAGGGTAGAAACTGAGACATTTCATGAGGGTCACCAGGAGTGCCAGTGGTCTCTAAGCTTCAATAGAGGGGTCAACGTGCAAGAAGAGGATTTCTGTTGCTTTTACAATATGGTTTTTTTCTGCACGGGGGCTGCAATCATGTTCACAGCTCTTGCCCAATTAGGGGATGTTGAACTTCTTCTAGTCCGTTGTGAAGTAATACACTTCTTTTAATGCTAAAACACAAGCTGACCTGTAATAGTATTTTATACAAATCTTATTATATAAATAAGAGAGACTCACAGCTAATGTGCTATGTTCCCAAATTAGTGCAGTGGCATAAAATTTATTTTCTTTTACCATCTAAGAGTCTTATGAAATGTCAGCTATAAGCCAAACCATTTCCTTCCAGTTAGGCAGCCCTCCTCAAAAAAGGAAAAAAAAAATCTATCCCTGTCCAACCTATTTCAGCCTAACATTAGCCATGATATGATCAGAACAAACCACAGTAGCAAATGGATTGAAACTGTGGTGGAAGCCTTAATTCTGAGGGTGCCAGTGCTAATCCCTGCATCCCAGTGAAGGGGATAAGGGCCCAGGATGCCCTGCCTGACCAAGTTGGAGAGACACCAGTTTGCTGCCCCAGTGGTGACCTGTCCTGGCTATTATTCAGGGCAATTTTACACAGCAGCTGTATTCTATGAATCCCATGCCCACAGTAGCAGCCAGGATGCTGCATCTGAGAGACTGAGGAATTTGTGAGATATTAGCAGGTGTCTATATTTATTTTCTGTCAAATGTAGGTTTCCAATCAGGGGTGGAAATGGAAAGTGAGGAATTATGTGATATACAGGGAATTTGACTATTTCTCTATCTGTAAAAGTCAGGTGTTATGGGTAAATAGACCCTATTATCCTGAGCAGAAGATAGCCAAATATCTTTCCAAAATTCCTTGATCTGGCACATAAAGTTATTTAAAAATAAGATGAAACCTGATTTCGCTGCTTTCTCTCTTTTTCTTCCTGACATCAACTTTTCCCCATCACCAAACAAGCTTTGTTCTTTTAAACTTCTTTTTCTTCTGTAGGCATTCCTACACTTTTTCCATGCCTGTCCTGTCGTTTCCCACTTGGAAGTTTTAAAAACCTCCCCAGATGTCTTTAATGTCCAGGGAAGTTTGAGAACCACTGGCCTATTGAAGGTCCGAGTCAAATCCAACTTTATTCCATGATGCTGGCCTAGGCTGCTCTGGGGTGCCCCACACATCGCCCTCCCCAAGACCACTGTAGTTACAGTTTTTCAGTCCTTTGGCACATAGTCATGAATGGCCCTGTGTCATTTCACATTATTATTTTCTTTTATTCTTATTTAGCATTTCACCTATTCTTTCCCCTTCTTAAATGTCCGAAGGTCTTAATTCCCCAATTAAAGGTGGAAACCCTGGGAGTTGAATCCCACTGTACCTTCCACTTAATCAGGGGTCAATAACCATTTTTGATTGCCTAAAAGAGGCCAGAAGCAGAGAAGCAAAGCCAAACCATTATTTTATCCATGGCAGCAATGAATGAGCTCTGTGAGAAAGTTGCACGCCCTGCAGTGCTGTGAGGTGGGGCCTTCAGGGTCTGAGGCCTCCTGCCAGGTTGAATATAGGACAACATTTAGGAAATTTCAGCACAGTTTCTCAATCAGTCTTAGCCTCAATGAACTGAGGATTGGAATCAGGTAAAGACTAGTGTCACTTTGGGAATATAGTGTCTTAATTGCTCCTGGTATCAAATCTTACAGGAACATTGCAACAATCTGAAAAAGTTCAAGTAAGCAATAGAAGTCACTGTGATCCAAAACTCACAATGTGATCAAAGGGAGGTTGCTCAGTTCCAGTCTGCACAAGGGTGAGGGCTGCTGGGGCCTTGGGGGATCCCAGTTCCTCGGGAAATTAGTTAGACAAGCAAGTGGTGTGGGAATGTTCTCATTGACTGAACATGCTTCCCAGAGGTGCCAAGTGAGTACTCAAGAGTAAAAAAAAAAAAAAAAAAGGAGCATACCATTTAATACATGACATCTTTATTATGCTTCTATTCCTGGGAGATGGCGATCATTAAGATATAATCACTAGCCTCTAAACAAAGTAGAGGGAGTTATTTAAAAAATAAGATTTTCATAATGAGCATCTGGTAGTCATAATCCAGAAAAATCAAAATAAAATACAGCTATTTTTCTTAAGACAAATAAAATGAGAATAACTAAGCTCAGGCTCTCTTTAACGTTTAACATCAAACATCTTCAGTCTTCCTTAACTTACAGCTATTTGACCCTGCTGCTCTTTCCTAGAGTCTGAGACTTCTGAGACTTTAATGAGTCACACAGACCCTTTCAGGACTCCTGGATGCCCTGTGTTTTCCCCGCTGTGAGAACCTTCCAGTTTGGTCAGTGCTACAGTTTCCATCAGATTGAAAGTATCATATGAGGTTTTTCTCTCCATTTCATTGGTCTCCTGGTCTTCAGAGCCTGCTCTGTAACTTGCCCTAGCATCTGGCTTATGCTTATACTTACTAAAATAGCAAGGGCTTATAGATTTTCTAGTATCTACATGTCATTCATTTTTTTCTTTCATTTAATCATCAATAAAGACTAGGAAGTGGAACTCTTGTGCCTTTAGATCAGCAGAAGAGGTAGGGTAAGATAGCACATGTTGTATAACATATCAGGAACATTGGAAATTACCAGACCCGTTCTTTGCTGAGACCAGAGAAAATCATATTTTATTGCTGTTTAACAGCAGCTCTCCACAACCTCTGAAAATCTCTTTAACGATTCAGGTCTGGGAGGGGACCAGCAAGCAGCATTTCCTGAATATAGTAAAATGCATGAACTTATGTGGTCATATCCCATCACAGGAACGTGAGGTGATTTTCAGACACAGGAAAGAATGAACATTCCCAAATGGTGAGTTTTATGGTGCAATTAAATGAAGAGCCTCAAATTCTTCTGATACAACAAATATTTGTAACGATTATAATCTAAAGGAAATGTGTGTATGTGTCCTTGTAAAAGCCTGTGGCCCCTGCGTACATATGTAACTTAGTCTTACCCAGAACCTTTGCACACGTAGCCCCTCTGTCCAGAACAAAGCCAGTTCCTGCTTTACATTCCGGTTTCAGTGTTGCCGAGGGAGCTCCCTCACTACCCTGTGTGCAGTGAATGAGTCCTCATTTTTCTCTCTTTCAGATTCATGTTAGTTTCGTTCATTAAAACCTATGACAATTTGTAATTGCTTTGTTTTGTATGCACTTTTTGTCAGTCACCCCTCTAGAGTATCAGCTGTGTGAAGACAGAGGCCGTATCTTTATTGCTTCTCCAGGGCCAGCTTAGTCCTGATATAGAGGAAGACTCAGGACAAAACTGCACGTAAAAGCTAACAATCTGCTTGTACGCGGACAACAGATTTTACACACACATGTTTTACACTCGCATTTCTCTTTTGCTGTTTCCAAATAGCAGAAACATGGTGCTACAAGTGGACTGTGCTATTCGCCAGGTTGTTGATGACAGAATCATTCTGAGTTTTACCACTTTGGGGCCTGTTGAAAGACCACATTTTCCCTCCAATTCAATTTCTATTTAATGCAGAATCTTCTGCAGTTTATGAGGTGGTTATCAAAGGCCCTGACCAATTAAATCCTTTACTCCTCCACTAAAGTACACAGTTTTTTCACGCAGATAAAGCAATATTGTAGGAAATGAAACGGCTCTGGTGACCTCAGAGCTGGATGACAGATGTAATAGAATTGCCACAACAGAGATTTCCCTGGGACCAAGTATAAGTATGTAGACCCTTCCCACTAACAAGATTACACTAGTGATTCCACTTGTGAGTGTTTCTCCCAGGTACATGAAAGAACCAAGACACCACTCTCCTAGGTAACAGGTGGGTAGATGTGTAGTATAAATTGCTTTCCTACAAAAATGATAAAGGCAAAATTATGGTGCGATGGTTACTTTATCTTGGGGGGTATGTGTTGGTGTATGGCTCAAGGAAGAAATTCCTAGCTTGTTAGAATGTCATACAAATCAAAGACCACAGATTTAAACTAAAGCTTGAAAAGAATAAGACTTTGTAAAGTGCTTCTCTTCAGTATAAAATACTAAATATCAAGTGTCAGTTCTTTCTTGAGAAATCATCTTCAAAATAAACTACAAAACTACTTGTACTGTCTTGTTTTCAGGAATCCTCACAGTTTCATTTATAATTTTACCCAATTAAAATATACCATTTAAAAAAATATCTCTGAGACTTATTTCTTTGATGATTCTTGGATTTTCCATAAACATACTTCTAGAATGAATTAGACACGATGGCTACACTAGAATGTACTGATAGCTCCTGTCATAGCTGATTATTGAAAGCAAGGAAATAAATGAATCTCTCAATAAGTTCTTAAAAGAGCATCACTGCTACTGAAGAGTTGGTAGTCATGACTACTAATATGTTCATCAGTTAAATAAATAAATGTTCATTTGAGAATACAAACAGTTCTTTGAGAAGTCTAGAGGGTTCTGTAATTATCTTCTGAGTACACCCCAACAATCATGTACCATCCTAATTTTACTTAGAGAAAAGAAAACCTAACCCTGTGGTGATTTTTGGAAAGCGGAATTGACTTAATTCCTTAAATCATTATAAGGAATCAGATAAACACTCCACCCCTCCAAAATCCTCTGTGTGATATAATAAAAAGTGTCTACTATTACCAAGGGACTCCCTTTTACATCAAAAGCTGAGAACTGACAGGAACCATTACATCTGTTCTGGTGCAGCACTGTCCAAACATCTTTCCATGATGGTGGAAATGTCCTATATCTATAAAATATTAATAAAACGTGTCCACATTTAAATCTACTCTGTTCAATTGAGACGGTGCAATCCACTAGCCATATGTGGCTACTGTGAACTTAAAACATGGCTAGTATGACGA
Organism: Loris lydekkerianus; assembly: GCA_963574355.1. Taxonomy (NCBI): domain Eukaryota; kingdom Metazoa; phylum Chordata; class Mammalia; order Primates; family Lorisidae; genus Loris; species Loris lydekkerianus. The sequence goes on along the minus strand of CAUYPK010007551.1, from coordinate 23,889 downwards.
CTAGGGACCTGGGTTTTTATTTTTACTTACTTTTAATTTTAAATAGTCCACATGTGGCTAATGGCTATGGTAACTGGGCAATTGACAGTGCAGTTCTTGTGAAATAATGGGCTAAGGTTTGACCTAGCTATAGCAAAGTCATCAATCACAATTAAAAAGATGAATACTATGGCTATCTATGTAGCATATGACTAATTTACCTCGGTACAAGTTTCTCTGTAACACAAGTTCTTTCCCTGATGAGTCTATTACTTCACTTCTATTTATGCCCCTAACTCAGCTTACAAAGGAAAGAAGGCAGAAATTTCATTTAAGGGGCCAAATGGTTTGGTATGACTGCCTGCGATTAGGCTGATACGCAATCCCTATTAAAGCTCCATTGTCATACTTTAAAGAACTTGAGAAAATAATACTTCATTTTATATGGAATCAGAAAAAACCTCGAATGGCCAAGACATTACTCAAAAATAAAAATAAAGCAGGAGGAATCACGCTACCAGACCTCAGACTATACTACAAATCGATAGTGATCAAAACAGCATGGTATTGGCGCAAAAAACAGAGAAGTAGATGTCTGGAACAGAATAGAGAACCAAGAGATGAAACCAGCTACTTACCATTATTTAATCTTTGACAAGCCAGTTAAAAACATTCAGTGGGGAAAAGATTCCCTATTTAACAAATGGTGCTGGGTGAACTGGCTGGTGACCTGCAGAAGACTGAAACTGAACCCACACCTTTCACCATTAACTAAGATAGACTCTCACTGGATTAAAGATTTAAACTTAAGACATGATACTATAAAAATACTAGAGGAGAGTGCAGGAAAAACCCTTGAAGAAATCGGTCTGGGTGAGTATTTTATGAGGAGGACCCCCCGGGCAATTGAAGCTGCTTCAAAAATACACTACTGGGACTTGATCAAACTAAAAAGCTTCTGCACAGCCAAGAACACAGTAAGTAAAGCAAGCAAACAGCCCTCAGAATGGGAGAAGATATTTGCAGGTTATATCTCTGACAAAGGTTTAATAACCAGAAACCACAGAGAACTCAAACACATTAGCAAGAAAAGAACAAGTGATCCCATTGCAGGCTGGGCAAGGGATTTGATGAAAAACTTCTCTGAAGAAGACAGGCGCATGGCCTTCAGACATATGAAAAAATGGTCATCATCTTCAATCATCAGAGAAATGCAAATCAAAACTACTTTGAGATATCATCTAACTCCAGTGAGACTAGCCTATATCACAAAATCTCAAGACCAGAGATGTCGGCATGGATGTGGAGGAAAGGGAACACTTCTGCACTGCTGGTGGGAATACAAATTAATACATTCCTTTTGGAAAGATATTTGGAGAACACTTAGAGATCTAAAAATAGATCTGCCATCCAATCCGGTAATTCCTCTGCTGGGCATATACCCTGAAGACCAAAAATCACATCATAACAAAGATATTTGTACCAGAATGTTTATCACAACCCTATTCATAATTGCTAAGTCATGGAAAAAGCCTAAGTGTCCATCGATCCACCAATGGATTAATAAATTGTGGTATATGTACACCATGGAATATTATGCAGCCTTAAAGAAAGATGGAGACTTTACCTCTTTCATGTGTACATGGATGGAGCTGGAACATATTCTTCTTAGTAAAGTATCTCTAGAATGGAAGAAAAAGTATCCAATGTACTCAGCCCTACTATGAAACTAATTTATGGCTTTCACATGAAAGCTACAGCCAGTTATAACCTAATAATAGGGGGAAGGGGGAAAGGGAGGGGAGGGAAGGGGGAGGATGGGCAGAGGGAGGGTGATTGGTGGGATTACACCTGCAGTGCATCTTACAAGGGTATATGTGAAACTTAGTAAATGTAGAATAGAAATGTCTTAACACAATAACTAAGAAAATGCCAGGAAGGCTATGTTAACCGGTGTGATGAAAATGTGTCAAACGGTTTATAAAACTAGTGTATGATGCCCCATGCTTGCATTAATGTACACAGCTATGATTTAATTTAAAAAAACTACAACAACAACAACAAAAATACTCAAAAGTGTAAACTGTATTCTCATTATAAATTAGTAACCACTTCTGCTTTTCATCATTAGCAATACGGAGAGTTCTACATGCAAAATGAGGGGACATGCTGTGTGAGCCCCAAGTTTCCCTCATCTTAACATAAATCATGCCCCCCCATTAGCTGTGACTATAATTTATCATTTCTACCCACTATCACCTATTTTTGTATTATGTCAGCACAAATATATTTTTTTCATTCTATTCTTTCACCACATCCTTAGGAAACCAAGATTTTTTAGATCAAGCATAGAAGAAATGTGAAATATCAGCTTCAGGAAACCTGAATCCAAGGACATTCCAAAATAATTTCCTCAAAATTAAACATCGACATACATATTTGAGATTCCTAACTCAAAGAATTGACAAGTAGGATTTTGTAAAGATGAAAAAGAAATGTACAGAAATACAACTAACTTTTAATAATGAACCGAATTCTTAGCTAAGATGTAATTTATTGTCAGAAATGCAAATTTGGCTCAGCATTGTCATAGGCACTTAGGGTGCTTAAACTCTGCCCAAAAAGGCTGTGAGGAAACTGATTTGTAATTTTAAGGATTAAATGTAGACATTCTTGGATGCACATCTTTTTATTTTATATTTCACAGTATTAGACAATAAGTGGTACAATGAAAAAATGGAAACGTGATTTACACCAGGGAATGGAACGGGGGAAACTGTTGGAAAAGGATGTTAATTTAGAGTTTCCACTTTGCACTCTTTTGAACTGTCAGACATTTTTATCATGAATGCATACTTCTTTTACATTTCCAAACCTAAGAAGAATTATTCAAGAACAAAATATAGGTTTTAAGTTTCTTTATACATACTTGCTTTGGAAGAAAAGGGGGATATAGCAATAATGAACATTAAAAATGAAAAGCATAAAGGTTTAGATTCAAATCTCTTAGTGTCCCAAGCAATATCTCATAGTGTCTCAAGCTTTTACTAGAGCATAAGGATTAGGTTTGTCTGTTTCTTCCCTAAACAATTCTATAGCTTGTTTTGTGTTTCATTCATAATTTTCTGCTGTGTCTAGTACATTGCCTGGTATACATTAGCTGTTCATTAAACTGAACTAAACCATTGAAGTCCTTTCTTCTCCAACTCCCATGTTTATAATCTTTGGTAAGTCGATTTCCTCACATTCAAAGTGAGAGTGATAATTATTACCTCACAGAGTTGTTTAAATGACACATGTACATAAAGCACTTAGCACGGTGCCTGGTATATAATAGTTTCAATTCACCCTTACCTGTAATTTTAAAACAAGTCTCTTTCCAGTGAAAAATGGTAATAATTTTCACAAGGTAGAACAAAATCATTGATCCTTTATCTGACTTTTAAATATCATCTTGAAGGGAAAAAAAAAAAAAAAAAAGATGAGCTTTGGTTATTGGTTCCAGAGGTCATGAGATCCATACATTTAGTGATTTGCCGGAAGGACTCACAAGACTCAGAACTGGTTGTACTCATGGTTATAGTTTATTACAACGAGTACCAAAGGGAAAGATAGACGAGGAGTCATCTGGAGGAATCCATGCACAGGTTCCTTATGCTCTTTTCACACCAGAAAGGAATGTGTTCCCTCCTTTAGCACTGAGATATAGTAACACTTGTGCACTGTTTCTTCCCATTTAGGCTTGCTTGAGACTCAGAGTCCAGAGTTTCTACTGGGGATTTTTTAGGTAGATACAATGAGCTGCCATGACTACCAAAATTCTTGATTCCTTGAAGGAAGCAGGTGTTTAGTGCCCCAGGGGGAAAAAACAATCTATCCCTTAGAGAACAGGTGCCAGCCAAGTGACAACCTTGAAAGAGGGCATTTTAAAGATAGCATTATCAGACCTGCTCTGTTAACTTTTCCTGCACAGGATGACAAGTGATAATGCTGGGAAGAGGGCAGGAGTTACAGGAAAGAAGAACAATAAGAACTGGGGAAAGCAGAGAAAGGACATAATGGTGGAACAGAAATGAGAAGCAATGAAGTAATGGGAGAGCAAAGAAAGAAATCAGGGGGAAAGAAGAGAGATAGCAGAAAGGAGAGAAAGTAATCATCTGGCTGATCCAACCTGGCTTCTTACCTGGGCCAACTGAAACTGTAATGCCCCTGCTCAATGTAGTTCATCCCAACATCTTGCCTGCACTCCGCTTGCTGCGATGCCAGTTACACACGCCTATTTCTTACCCCTTCTATTAATATGAATATCTATTGCCTTCATTCTGCTGCTTTGGTGCTATCTGGCTACTTTGATAAGGAGAAAGGAGATGGAATAGGGAAGGAAAGCCCAATAATGATAAGATTATACAGGAAAAGGCATTCAAGGTAAATGGAACAAAGTAGCAATAATAGGTTCCTAGAGCCCCTCTGACCTTAGAAAGAAATATGTAGTCCTCTGGCTTTAGAAGACAAGAGACACCGGGAAAATGTCGTGGCAGAATGGACTTCTCTGAGTTTACTTTTAAAGTATTGTGGTCTCTTTGACTTCTGAAAGGTCACTCGATACTGCTACCATTTAAATACCAAGGGTGAGTTTTTTATTTTTATTTTTATTTTTATTTTTTTATTAACATTAAATCATAGCTGTGTAAATTAATGCGATCATTGGGCACCATACACTGGTTTTATAAACAGTTTGACACATTTTCATCATACTGGTTAGCATAGCCTTCCTGGACATTTTTTTAGTTATTGTGTTAAGACAATTATATTCTATATTTACTAAGTTTCACACGTATGGGGTGAGTTTTTTAAATGCTGAAAGGTGCTAGGGTTGCGTTCTTCCAACTCCCCCCACCCTTTTTTTTACTTTCCATGTTCATAAAAAGGAAAAGATAAAAGAACTATTCCTTGCCTTGTGCTTTTATAATTTAAAAAGTATGACATATCCTTTTCTCATTTTCTCACATTTTGTATTTTAAAAACTGCTGTCAGACTAAGGCTTTGCCAAGTTTCAACCCCAAGTGAAATTTTACCAAGAAAACTAAGAGATATATAAAATGCAGATGGATTGTAGATATTACCATACAGTCCATACATGTTATGGTTTTTAAAAATAAGTTCATTCCTCTAGTGTTAGATGTATAATATTAGTTATAATTATATATATGTACTGAAATATCCTCTCAGCATCCTATTTTTTAACATCAAGAAGGTTTCACTTTTGTAAAAATACATATATACTCATTTGGATAAAAACAAACACCCTAGATAAGAGAAAAAATTGAAGCGACATTGATAGTTCTCCACCTTCAGTTACCTGCAATAAGTTACCTGCCACAATAAACCACACAGAATAGTAAGTTCCATGTGGTAGACTTGCAGGTAACTGAAGATGGAGAAGATATTTTCACAACCCCAGAGATTGAAGTTGGCCAAATAAATATAATTTTCATGAGGCATATTAAGCTCACTTAAAGAAAAACTTGATGTCAGTTTTTGACTCTTCTAAAAACAGAATGAGCAGTCTTATATGGTATTTGTTAAGTAAGGGGCATTATCACCAAGACTGGAGCCCTGGTATTAGTGAGACTCAGAAATCATTAGTTGGCCTATAGAAAGACTACACAAAAGAATGAACATACAGATTCCCACAGAGTCCAAAGACAACAATCGACCACCAGGAATGAATTGGGGGACTTAGGGAACCTTATTGACATGGACAGATTCCAAAAGGGTTATTGATATGGGCCAGGTTGCCAAATATAACTGAAGAGGCTTAAAGTTCAAGTTTAGCAGAGACATAAAAGGAAGTTCCAACTGGATGAAGAGAAAAGGACTGAGAGCCAAGACAGAACTTAACAATTGCATACCAATGGGGGGGACTGAACCCACCAATGTTTTGTTTTTGCATATTCTGTCATCCTACATAAACAAATATACAAAATAAAACATCAGTGGGTCAGGGACTGACCCCCCTTTTGGAATATGATTAAGAGACAGCAAAGAGAGGTACACTAGTGACGTTGGGCTAGGCTATGGGGAGGTAACAGATCAACCCTGGAATCTCGTGGCTTAACACATCACAACAAAGTCCGTTTCTTACTCAAGGTGCATGTCCCTATGCAGAGGGAGCTCTGTTCCACACAGTCGTTCAGAGGCACAGTCATTCTGAGACCCTTCATAGAGGTTTTTCCCCCTTATAGCTGCTCCATCTAAGTTACAAGGTACTTCAAGTTCTCCAAATATAAGAAACAGGAAAAAATGGAGAAGCACATGGCCTCTTAAGTAACCAAGACTTGCAATGAGGCTTTACTTCTGTTCATATTCCCGTTGGACAGAGTTCAGTCATATGTCCCAACCCAACTACAAGAGAGGCTTGGAAACGATAAGGAGAAAATGGACATCCAGTGAGCTCTCTGCTGCAGGAGGGTGCACTGCCCAAAGCCTAGACAGAACTCTTTCTATATCCAAGTAGAAGAGCCACAAACATTCTTTATCTTAGCCTATTCCCCTATAAGGCCCTCCTTTCCCCAATCATTAAATGCATTCTGAATTTCTAACATGGTGAATTATCTTTGGGTGTTCAAAAAGAAGCTAAGAATGGCCAATATTCAAAACCAAATCCCAGTGAAGATAGGGAGCAACAGGAACTCCCGTTCATTGCTGGTGGCAGTGCAAAACACTATGGCTACTCTGGAAGGAGGTTTGGCAGTTACTTACAAAAGTAAACATACTCTTGTTGTATGATCCAGAAATTATGCTCCTTGGTATTTACCCAAATGTACTAAAAACTTATGTCTACCCAAAACCTGCCCACAGATTTTTATAGCAGTTTCAGTCACAAATGTCAAAACTTGGAAGCAACTGAGATGCTCTTTAGTAGGTGAATGGATAAAGAAAACTGGCACATCCAGACAATTAAATATTATTCAGCACTAAAAAGGAATGAGCTTTACTAGCCATGCAATGACATGGAAGAAATGTAAATGCATATTTCTCAGTGAAAGAAGCTAATCTGAAAAGGCTACATACCTCATGATTCCAGCTAAGTGAAATTTTGGGAAAGGCAAACCTATGGAAATAGTAAAAGTACTAGTGGCTGCCAGAGTTTTGGAGAAGGAGGGATGACGAAGCAGAGCACAGAAGATTTTTAGGACAGTGAAAGTACTCTGGTTGATACATGCTATTATATATTATACATTTATCAAAACCTATAGAATGTACATGCCCAGGTGAACTCTAATGTCAACGATGGGCTCTGAGAGATGATGTGTCCGTGTAGCTTCCCCCATTGTAACAAACAGACCACTCTGGAGGGGAAAGTTGATAGTGGGGGAGGCTATGCCTATGTATTGGGGCAGAGGGCACATGAGAAATCTTTACTTTCCCCTTCATTTTGCAGTGAGCCTAAAATAGGCCTAAAAAGTAAAGTTTATTAATTAAAGAAGAAAAAAAGAAGCTGAGAATGCTATTCTTAAATAAGGAGTAAAAGGGGTGCATTTATTTGGTAGGAAGTGAATCATATGACCACTTCAAGTCCCTTCCAACCCTGAAGTTCCCTGATTTCTATTCTCTGTTTGGTATCAGGACACCACTGACTCTTAGGGCAGGAAGGGATTTTAAAGGTCACTCAATGGGTGAATTCTGATGGATGAATTCTTTCCTTTGCAGTATGACTGCTAAAAGGTCATGTAATCTGTGCTGGAAGATGTGCAGAAAATGGGAATTTGGTGCCACTCTGATTAATTCTTTCAATACTTTCTTGAACCACTTTGTCTGAGAGACCTCTTTGCATTGAGACATTTGTCTCCCAATGGCTCCCATCCATTAGATATACCTGAGGGAATCAGAAAAATATTGGTGTCTAGGGGAAAATCTGGTATCTGTTCAACAGAGTATCCCACCAATATGTGTGAAGCCCTTGCCAGATTGCAGGGGTAGGGGGAGAAGAAAATGAGGCATAGATTAGCAACAATCTGACAGAACCACAGAAGAAAGAAAGAGAGCTCACATTGACCTTGAGGTCCTGGAGAACAAAAGTAAGGACTCAGGTACCGGTGAAGTTATCAGTGTGCAGGGTTGCATGCAAATTTTGACAATGAGCACATTCATTTGTATCAGGGCCATGATCCTCTTGATTGACATTGAGTTTATTTCAATGAAACATTCCTAAGTCAGACCTTCCCCGAGAGGTTCTAAACTCTTTGCAGACAGAAAGGAGCCAACAGCTATTTAGAAAATACAAAAGAAGTTTTGCCAAATTAAGTAGATATTTCTCCATCTTTATTTCACTTGGTATTCCTTCAACATCTAACACTGCTAATACTCTTCTCCTTGATACTTTTTCTGCCTTGCCTTGAACTTCTTTATCTCTGGCCCATTTTTTCCTCAATGGCTTCTCTTCTCTACCTTCTAATATTGATGGTTTTCCCAAATCCCATGCCCAGCCTTGTTATCTTACATGAAACACTTTTGCTAGGTAATCTACCCACTCCTGTGGCTGTATCTATACTCACTCACATGCTGACGAATTCCAAATGTCTATATCTTCTAAGAGTCTCTCTCCTGAGCTCCAGGCTCCTTTTTAACTGAGCAGAGAGTATGTGTGCTCACAATAAACATCATTGTCATTCACTCCTCTGTTCATGTATTTCTAAATTGGCCCCACATTTGCCCAGTCTCCAAAGCTGGAAGATTATAATAATCATCCGGTATTATTACCTCTCCATGAAACCCCATAATCCTAGCATGAAGTCCCATCAACTTTACCCCCAGGCAGCTCTAAAATTGGCCTCTGCTTCTCATTCACATTATCAATGACATGAATCCTCCTCTCTAATTTGGACTATTATAATATTCTGTCTTAAGTGTTTTCATTATAATATATTATAGTTCAGGTGCCTTTATAATGAACAAGAGTTCCTTTTTTTCTTTTTTCTTTTTTTCTTTGAGGTGTAATCTTTTGCTCTGTCATCCAGGCTGGAGTACAGTGACACAATCATAGCTTACTATTGCCTCAAACTTCTGGGTTAAAGCAATCTTCCTGCTTCAGTCTCCTGAGTAGCTGAGACTATACACATGTGTCACCATGTTTTACCAATTTTTCTTTCTTTCCTTCTTCCTTTTTTTTTTTTTTTTTTTTTGTAGAGACAGGGTCTCACTATTTTGCCCAAGATGATCTCAAATACTTGGCCTCAAGTGATCTAACTAGGATTAGAGATGTGAACCACCACTCCCTGCCTATAATGAACAACAGTTTCTTGAGTCTTACCCTGTCCCAGTCTAGTTCCCAAACAGCCACTAAATGAAACTATCACTGGTTTTTAATTAATATCTCTAGATAGTATTCTTTATGTCACAATTTCTTGGCTTATCAAAATCAAATATTTTTCTTAATTTTCTGATATTATATATGAAGATTTAACCCACTTCTTTTACTCCCAAATTTCCAGTAGCTCTTCTTCCCAAAATTATGTGTACTCAAATATAAGGCAAGATTCCAAATTATTACATCAAAAATAAAGTCCTTATTAAGACTTTTATACTATGGGAAGTTTCTCAATTACTTAATTTTGAACAAATTAGTGTTTGGGAAAAACACATTAACCTGAAATGACCTCAATCAAAGCTAGATTTGGATATTTACAGAGGTCACCTGACATGACAGGGGACAGTAAATAAATTTAACACAGATTGAGTCATTTTTCTAGAGAAATGACTTCAAAACTGCAGACCCAGGTGCCATTACATAGAAGCCTTTACAGAAATCACTTTATTAAAATACATTAAATGCTTATGCTGTGGAGCTCACTATGAATTAATGAGTAAATATGAATCAGGATAAAACTTCTAATGGCAGTATCATACTCAAATTCAAAAAGTACTGCAGTCAGACAACTTAGTGGAAGTGAATATGGCACTATCCTTTCAAGTGGCTCCAGATGAAAGAGAAATGAATTCCAATGTACATGTGAGGCATTTGAAAAAAATTGTATTATGAAATATGAGAGTGAAAAAGAGCAATTTCAAGTAGTCGTTCAGTTTATATAACATGAATTAAAATATAGATGTACATGGATAACTAAAATTTTTAATTAAATACTACAGATAGATATTTGATTATTTCAACTCTTTTCATAAAAGTATATTAAAGCTGGAAAAAAGAAAAGTTGTTTACAACCTTCTCATTTAGGAAGATGATGGTTTGGTTTATATTCAGGGTCCACTTATACTTAGGCAGTTACATCTCCAGATCTAGACTTATATGAGCCAATGCTGCCACTAACAGCATTCTTTAGCATTCTAAGTATGCTGCTATTTCTCTTTTTCATGTCTGGTCCATGATAGTCAATGTCTCCTAGCTCTCCATTTTACAAGGGGAACAGTAATGTCTGCCCTTTCCCTCTACCTCTCCTTCCCAGTTACCACTAACCTGATTCTGTAACGAAACTTGCCTATAATTTGTCCAGAAAAGGTCATAAACTTTTGGCCCTTAAGCAAAAGATGACATAGATGTGCTCTGTTTGATTTAAACATAAATTTATAAATTGAATTAGTCTCCTTGTATTTTAAACTGAGATATTTCACCTGTAACAAAGGTACTATTTTCAGAACATTTCTTTTGTTCTTTTGCCTTCTCAATGACATGACCTTCACCCTAGAATGCTCAGTCATCTAGTTGCCTGGAGAGCAGCCAGAATTCATTACAGAGGAAATTCAAAGAGAATATCCAAGGGAATATTCATCTCCTGATCTTCAAAAATAGACTTAGGAAGCAGGACACTAATCCTCTAAAACTAGCAACTTTCTTAAAGTATTTTCTAGATTCCTTTATGTCCCTCATAAGCTTTCCAAAGGCCAACTTTAAGGATGCAGACTCAGATTTCTACAGCAGTCTGACAAGAAACAATCAATCTGTTCATCACTGCCAGCTGGACACATATGTATACCATGATAGTTGAATGCTTTGAGTAGGGTCACCATACAGCTTGATTTGACCTGTGGTGCAGTCCTGGTTCATAGCAGTCAACACATCACAGCCAGCCAGTGCTTCCTTTTACTCTCAAATGCATTACAGATTGGATGATGTATTTTATGGTCATCCTAGTTATAGAAATTAAAGGAAAGACCCTTGTGACGGTTAATTTTATTTGTCTACTTGACTAGATCACTAGGTACCCAAATATTTGTTCAAACATTTCTGTGAGGGTGCTTTTAGAAGAGATTAACATTTAAATCTGTAGACTGAGTAAAGCAGATTGCCCTCCCAGAGTGGACAGGCTTCATCCAATCAGCTGAATTTAAAGAACTTAAAGCCTACCCCTCCCCTGAGTAAGAGAGAACTCCTCCTGCCTGACTGTCTTCAAATCAGGCCATTGGCTCATTCTTGCCTTCAGATTTGAACTGAAACATCAGCCCTTCAAGGAGTCTTGAGCCCATTTTTCAGATTGGACCTACATCATCAGCTCTCCTGGACCTCCAGCTTGTCAATTCTCCCTGTAGATCTCAGCACTTGTAAGCAACCAAAAGCTAATTTCTTATAATAACTATCTATACCCCTATCTCTATCTATCCATCTTTCCATCTATCTATGTATAGATTTGTAGATAAATATATAGATTCCCTATTGATTCTGTTTTTCTGGAGAACCCTGACTCATATGCCTACCTATCATTTCATCCCAGGAATTGAGAGAAAGAAGGAGGAGAACAAAGTGGGCATGAGTCTTCCAATTTCCACTCTTTAGCTTATGCTTGGCAAAGGAGAGACACAATAGACAAATTGGGGAAAATGCAGCGGATATGGACTTTGAGACAAAGCTACCTCATGCCACTCTGCAGTATATCCACATCACCTTGCTTAACAAGCAAGACGTGCAAAAGAAGACCCTGTAATTTAGCTTTCTCGTGTTGCTCTGGGTTCCACCATTAGAAAAGTAACTGAGCTTCTGTATGGAAAGTTCACCAAAGGAAATGGCCGTAGTTGGGTAAGGTGGCTGTCCACTAAAGACCCCACAGAAGATTACTTGAGTCTGAGTCAAATGAAAGTCAGGGTCAGGACTCAAGGATTCTGAAGTAAAACAAGCAAAGCTATGGCCAAAGAAGCCAGAGAAACACAAGACACTTAGGAAACCAAGACCAGCCAGAACGGTAGTTCTCCCTTCAAAGATGTGAGCCATAAATGTCAGCCAAGTTAGTGGCACCCAAATAAACACTAGAGTACTCTCTACTCTCACACAGATTTTAAACACTTCTGACACAGATGGGTAGAGGTTTTTTTTGTTGTTGTTTGTTTGTTTTTACCTCACACACCAAGCAATTTTCCAAATTCTCTTGTGGACACCAGCTGAATGTCTTCCAATTCAATTCAATTCTGACACTTTCTACCTGGGCATCAGACCCCATGGATTGAGAGCTCATTCCCACAAGACTGCTCCCCATTGCAGATACCAGTCACAAGTTCAGGTTGTAGTTTGTGCTTTTCATTGACCAGCTATAAATAGGAGTTCTGACAACCCCCTCCTTATGTTACATAAATTTGGGGGAGTGGCTCACAGAACTCAGAGAAACACATACAGCTTTATTAATAAAGGATGTGATGAAATACACAGATAAATAGCCAGATAAAGAGATACATAGGGCAAGATCTGGAAGGGTCGTGAAAACAAGAGCTTCTGTCTCCATGGAGTTAGAGTTCACATGAGCATATCACCCACCTGGAAGCTCTAAGAACCCAGTCTTTCTTTTTTGGTTTTTAAAGAAGATTGATTAATCTTGCCTACATAAAGGCAAGATCAATGTCATGTCAGCCAAGTTAGTAGCACCCAAATAGACAGTATTTGGACCACTCTAGCCCCTCTCCCCCACCTGGGAGATAGGAGCGAGGCTGCAAGTTCCAGCTCTCCATTCACTTGGTTGGTTCCCTTGACAACTAGTCCCCATCCTGAAGCTATAAGAGCTCCAGCCATCAATCAACTCATTTACATACTAAAAGACATTTATCAGTTTGAAGGGTTTGAGGATTTATGGGGTTGTGTGCCAGGAAATGGGGGATGGTGACTATATATATATATTCATATTCTGAATCCCAATATCGCAACAAGTAACTGCTTCTGGAATGTGACTCTTCCTTACTATCATGTAGTTGCAAAAATCACCCTACCTCACATACTTCAGTGTTTTTCCTGCGAGAAAAGCAAGATGAGACTGGGTACTTTTACTTCATTTGAACAATATTAACTGCCAATTTTTGATCATCTGTGGCCTTCAAAAAAAGGCAATCATATATTAATAGATTAGACTATATACAAAGTAACCATACAACTCAATTTTTTTTTTTTTTGAGACAGTCTCACTATGTCACCCTCTGTAGAGTGCGGTAGCATCACAGCTCACAGCAACTCAAACTCTCAGGTTTAAGCAATTCTCTTGCCTCTAACTCCCAAGTAGCTGGGACTACAGGTGCCTGCCATAACGCCCAGCTATTTTTTGGTTGCAGTTGTCATTGTTGTTTAGCTGGCCCGAGCCAGGTTTGAACCCTCCAGCCTGGTTGTATGTGGCCAATGCCCTACCCACTGAGCTATGGGCACTACCACAACTCAGTTTTTTTAATGGGCAAATGAATTAAACAGGCATTTCTCCAAAGGACATATACAAATTGTTAATAAACACATGAAAAGATATTCAACATTATTAGTCATTAAGGAAATGAAAGTCAAAATTATAATGAGACAGCATTTCATACCCACTAGGTTGGCTACAATCAGAAAGACAGATAATAATAAGAGTTGGCAAGGATGTGGACAAGTTGGAACCCTTATATACTGCTCATAGAAATGTATACTGGTGCAGTCACTTTGGAAAATAGTTTGGCAATTTCTCAAAAAGTTAAACACAGAGTTCCCAAATGTCCCAGCAATTCTACTCTTAGGCATATACTTAAGAGAAATGAAAACTTACATCCACACACAGACGTGTACATGAATGTTCATAGGAACATTATTTGTTAAAGCCAAAAAGTGGAAACAACCTAAACAGCCATCAACAAATTAATGCACAAAAAAATGTGGCATATAAATACAATGGAATATTATTTAGCCATACAAAGGAATTAAATGTTAACATGTCTTACATGAGTAAACCCTGAAAACATTATATGGAGTGAAAGGAGGTATGATTCCATTTATGTGAAATGTCCAGAACAGGCAAAGCCATAGTGACAGAAAGTAGATTACTGGTTTCCAGGGGCTGGGGAGAAGGAAGATGGGGAGTGACTGTTGATGGATATGCGGTTGAGGGGGAACAAAAACATTCTGGATTCAGATAGTAGCAATTGTTGCACATCTTGGTAAATGCACTAAAACTACCGAGTTGTAACTTTCAAGAAGTTAATTTCATCATATGTGAATTATAGTTTAATAAATTTTTTTAAGTAAATATTTCTTACATTTTTAGAGTCTACTAGCACTGGAAGAAGTTTGACTTGTAGTGTTTTGTTTTGTTTTGTTTTGTTTTGAGACAGAGTTTCACTATGTCGCCCTCGGTAGAGTGCTGTTGCATCACAGCTCACAGCAACCTCAAACTCTCGGGCTTAAGCGATTCTCTTGCCTCAGCCTCCCAAGTAGCTGGGACTATAGGTGCCTGCCACAACGCCTGGCTATTTTTTTTTTTTGCTGCTGTCATTGTTGTTTAGCAGGCCAGGCCGAGTTCGAACCCCCGGTGCATGTGGCCAGCACCTAACTACTGAGCTATGGGCACCAAGCCAACTTTTAGTGTTTTGGTATCTTGTGTTTTTCCTCAGAGCAGAAGGAGGGAGATTGGGAGAATGCCATAATTGCAGACATGGCAGACAACTCATTATTTAAAACAAATGAGATTCTTTTCTCCAAATCTGTAAGGTGTTATGAAAAGAACTTTGTGGCCCTACTCTATGCATAAAGATACAGCTTTCTGGTTCTTTTGAAATTTGGTGTCTTGTAATAGCGGGCTGGCAATCCTGTAGGGAAGCCTCTTTCAGTTCAATAGCAGCCACACCTGCCCACTCTTGATGGCACACACATCCTCCAGTTTAAAGCCAGTATCACTTACTCATATTACCTACCTAATTCTGAATATGTTGCATCTGAATTTGTGACTCCTGGCCAAAAAGTCCATTTTAAAAGTTTAATACCAATGGGGGTGAGGAGAGAGAGGGATGGGTGTGCTCCCACCTAATGGACACAATGTAAGGGGATATGCCACACTTCCTGTGTGGGGGACACAACTACAACAGGGACTTTACCTAACAAATGCAAACATTATAACCTAAACATTTGTACCCTGTTATTAATCTGAAGAAAAAGTTAAACATTAATAAACAGTGTTGATATTTTGTTTCAAGGAGGAACATGACTAGCTGCAAATAACAAACAGGGTTTCTTTTTCTCGTATAATAAAAAGGTAGAACGTGAGTAGTTACTGAAGTTGGATTAAGAGCTCAATGATATCAGATCCCAATGTTGCAGAGGCTATCTAGGAAATGTCACTTTTCCCTTTTCTGTACTACTTGAACCATGAGATTATCTGAAGGGACAATGTAATGAGTAATAAACAAAATATTCTGACTCCTTCCAAGTAGGAATTTGTGAGATACTCCTGACCTTTGAAATACTACTGATAGGTGTGGAAAACTCATGGGGGTGGGGGAAATAATGAGAAAGAGAGAGGAGAGCAGGGAGTGAGACAAGGGAAGATGGGGGAGAAGGAAGAGAAAAGAGGTGAGAAAACAGCATGGCACCCCCCCCCCAAAAAAGGTAGAATTCCCTCCTCCCCCCAGGTCTAGTGGGTAGCTGAATTTCAGGGGAATGAAAGAGTAATCGTAGTTGAATTTACAAGGTATTATGAATTTGGATGCTGTGTCCAGTTTTTTTCCTGGGCAAGGTTGAATGAAGATAGACTTTTGTCCACGTATTATTGTTCCCCCAGGACACTCAGGAATCACTGGACGCTTAAAGGAACAAATTCTAAAAGGCAAAGGATCTGGGAAAATGTAAAGAGAAAGAATTGACATTTCTTTTTGATCTGTTAGTTGGTACCCCAATGCTTTCTGCAAACAGAAATCCACAGGGATGGGGGATTGCTGGCAAGAGAAAGTAGGGAGAGATAGACTTTAGTCCTTATTGAAAAACTATGAGTTAATAATTTTTCCATTATTTCACTATAAACATGACCATTCTTATAGTTATAACAGTCACCAAAGGGGACTTCCAGCAAGGCAATTTTCAGGGAGTTAATACAGCTGGCACATGCCTCCTTTTCTCTTTGCTCTTCCCCTTCTTTATATTTGAAATGAAATTAGATGGCCAGAGCTCTGACAGCTATGTTGACAACAGGAAGATTAGAGTCTATGTTGTTCATATGAATTGGGTCATTCTTGTCATATCCAACTATTACCAGATAAAGAGGGTCCAACCACCTGTCACTATCCAGCCATTATGTACAGACGGGGTTTAGGCCCAAACTAGCTTTATTTGACAGGGTGTAGCAATTCTGGAGAACAGTGAGAGTACCCTCTCAATTTTGTTCTATCCCAGTTATAATTCTAATAACATTTCTAATGAAATACAAAGAAACCAACCTAGAAAATGTTAACTTTATCTGATAGGAAGTAACATCAAAGTGGTCTCCATTCTAACAATGCAAAATGTTTACAAAACAGAAGGATGCTTTCATTTTAACAAAATATGAGGGAATCAGAGAAATCATCGTATCATCAAAGTAACCTTTACCAATGCCAAACACCTATCGTCTAGGTGTGACTACCTCCTCAGAGTCTCGTGAGATAAACATCCTCACAGTCATGGAGAAACCCTAACTAGATGATCACAGGAGGTATGGGAACGAATGTGAGCTAAGCAGACGAGGTCAGCTGTACTGCTTCAGCTTAGCGTCTGAGACTCCATCTTGCAGACTGCTTTTCTGGCTTCACAACTAAATCGGAGTCAACGGAACCATGGGATAAAAGCACTCAGGATATAAAACATTACTCCAAGAATGTAATTCTTTGCAAGCCTGACTGCTAAAACTATCTGTTGATAACTGAGACCAATTTTATCTACAGCTGCTGAAATAAATTGGAGTAACTCTCAGAGTAATTCGTACACTACCATCACCCACCAATCAAGGCTTACCAGTTCCCCAAACCCTAACTAGTGCCAATGAACTGTCTTGAAGAGCAATATGTAATACTTCTCTCTCTTTTCTTTGGATATGCTTAAAATTACCTGGTTTTCATGTTTGCCCTGAATTGTAATTAATTCTTCCCAAATAAATTAGGCAATTTGTCTTTACATTTTTATTTTGGCTTCAACAAATCTTACCAGAAGATAACAAAGCAGAAAGCTGAAAGGAGCATCGTTCCCAGTTTACCCCATAAAACCATCAGAATGACCCTGGACTATCCGCTCTGGACTTAATAAAGCCATATGTAAACCATTCTTTTATTTCTTTATTACTAGCCACAAGCTCATATAATACATTGTTGATATGCTATCTGTGTATCTGTAGCTCTTTTGGCCTTTACATTAAGGTTTGTAACTGCCTTGCTCATGGCAAGAATATGGAGCAGGAGAAAAGGTCTCCTGCAGGCGCAGCTTTCTGGCTCCCTCAAGGGCAGAGTAAGCACTGGGGCATTATTCAGGCACTACCTGGTTATCTCATCCAGCTGTGGTTGGAAGTAGGAACAAATTCTTCCTTAAATATTTCCTACTACATATCCTCTTAAAGAATTTTTCCTAGTTGGCCTAAACAAAGACAGCATCTGCGCAGAACGTGCACTTGAACTCAGAATATGCCACCGATCATCAAGCTCAGATTCTTTGAGCCCTAGTTCTCAATTACTCTGTGCTGTGGAATCACTCAGTTCTTGTATCTACTTCAGACTAAAGCAAACACTAATTGGAACAGCGTACAGATGCATGAAAATCAAGTGGCCATGAGTATTCAATAAGACAAACACCCAAATGACTGGGTAAAAAGACGTGTGTGTATAAAATTTCCATCTAAATAAAAATACAAAAATTTTAAATTCTTGAAGCAAACTCAACATGCCCCAAGAATTCCTCCTTCTGTAGGCCCAGTTTGAGACACATGGTCCTGAACAGTGAATGACACCCACCCCCATACCTTGCTCTGAGCCGTACTTTTGCCTCTCCCTGTGCTTGTCATTTTGTAATATACACTCCTCTGTTTTCTAGAGCCTTTTCTCTTTGTCTGGGAGCCTTTCGAGGTCAGCAGCTGCTCTTCTTTATTTCCTTAGAGACAAATCTAATTACTTAACACTGGATACATGCTGTATAAATACTGGTTGATTTGAATCAAGCTCTAGATAGAACTCATCATACTTTGAAGGAGGCCCATCAGCAAGACAAATCTGAAATGATCCATACTTGCAATTTGCTCAATATGAAAAATCCATTAGACAGTACTCAAGTCTTTAACAACTTGACTTTGATGACCTGCAAAGAAGACCAAGGAGAATATCTAGTAACCTTTGACAGGTATTTATTATTTATCCCTACTGTCAGAAATCATAGACTTTGTTTATCCTTCCTGTTCAGTCAGCATCAAGAGACATAATGGTTGCTAAAGGTCCCTAGTGTTTTTGGGCCCCCTCTCAGCCTCCTTCTTTAGGGCAGAGCTGATGAGCTCATTTGCAGAGAGGCTTGCCAGGCTCTGCATATGGTTTGTAATATAAATAGATCACATCTTAGGCATATCAGCAAGATAGAGGCGGCTTGCCCTACCCAAAGTCCGCTAAAATAGAAATTCTCACCTTAAAAAGTAGGCAAGCCACCTCTATTTTCTGGTAATTTAAGGATGTGTTGTGTGAATATTGCAATCTTTAGCAAACCTAGATGAGTCCTGGACTGTCCAAAAATAAAAACTGTCCAAACTAAAGAATAAATGGTAGTTCTGTTTAATTTCAGACTTCCACCTATTTTTGATCTTTGTGACTGCACATTCATTAAGAGCAACTTATGTTCCTGATCGGGACTATAACCTATTGCATTAGCTTAAACATATATTGATCAGACTTTAATGTGTCATTTATAAGTAAAACCTGATAATTTGGCTTACTTATGATACAAGTTTCCATTAAAACAAAAAGGCACCTACAAGGTAAAGTTGATCACAAAATAAAATGATCTTGAGCTACATAATAATCATAGTTTTTATTGGCAACAGTTTAAGACTCACAAGAAGCTGCAAAAATAATAGAGCTCTGTTCACTCAACTTCCCCAAAAGAAAACATCTTATATAACTACAGTACATTGTGAAAAGCAGGAAATCTACATGGTACAATACTAACTCACTTAACATTCCTTTTCTCCCCCCTCATTTTTTGTGGGCATAGTGTATAGTTTGTATAGTTCTATGAAATTTTATTACATATATAAACTTGTGTTAATACCACCACAGTCAAGAAACACATTGCTATTATTTTTAAACATTTACATAAGTCCAACTATGTGCTAGCTACCATTAGGCACATTGACATAACCTCACGAGGAAAGTTTGTTATCACAGAACTGAGAAGATAAATATAAAGGAAAAAGCAGGCATTTCCCCTTTTCTATCGGGGCTTTATTAAGTTGCAGCTCTGCAGTTTTCAAATATATAAAGAGAAAGTTCACATAATCTGTTCACTATTTTCTAATTACATTTAGGCAGGAGGTGACTGAAGAGATCACAAAAAAAGAAGAAAAATAGAAAAGAAAAAGAAAGAAAAGAAGGCCCGTCCCACAGCTCTGGATTACAAAAGCCACAGCTCTTAAGTCTCTTGCTTTTCCTCAAAACCATAGAAACTCTTATTTCTATTCTTGTTTTTCTCCTGCACCCAGACCATAACAATTTTATCCTCTGAGAATTATTCCTAAAAATAAAATGAGAAAGAAGAAAGAAACACAGAAAGGTCTCTATCTTTGGTTTCTAAATGTTATTTTTACCCTATTTATTTTTTATCATTCCCCACTAGAAAACGCTCTGTCCAGCACACTCTGACACTCACACCCCCATCCCCTCTGCTGAGCTCTGGAGCATTACCTCTTGTTTGCCATCCAACTCTGCCTTTCAGAAAATGATAAAACAAGTCCAGTCTAAACAGTCAGGACCTGGCAAATGAATTTTTCTCCTACTTTACTGACTACTCCTCAGTCTCTTTTCCTCTTTCCTCCTTTTCTCTCTAACTTCCAAAGTTAGAATAATTTAAGGACTATCCTTAGCCTTTTCCTAAAACGGTGATTCTCCACCACAGGTGACTTTTACCCCAGGGGACATATGGCAATGTCTAGAGGCATTTTTGGTTGTTGCAGCTAGAGGTAGTGGGGGTGCTACTGACATCTAGTGGGTAGAGACCAAGAATGCTGCTCAACACCATATGAGGCACAGGACAGCTTCTATGAAGAATTATCCAGCCCCAATTGCCAAAAGTGCCACGGGTGAGAAATCTTGACCTAAAATATTTTATTCAATGCCATAGTGTACCCGGTTTTGGTCTACATGCTAACAATTCTCAAATTTCAGTCTGTAGTCCTGCCTTCTCTCCCAACTCCAGATTCCCATACCCAATAGTCTCCACTTATGTTTATTTGGTGCCCCAAACTTAACTTATTCACAACTAAACTCATGCCATTACCCACAGACCTGTTCTTCCTCCCTGTTCCTCATATCACTGACAGCACCATCCAATTCATTATCTTAGATGCAAATTTCGATTTTATAGAAATCATTTGGTACAGGCACACTACAATTAGGATCAAAGAAGAGTACAGCTATTAGGCACCTCCTTTGGGAGATGAGGAAAGCATGACCCAGAAGTTTTTAAGACGTGTCCAAATCTACACATTTAATCTGATGGTAGAGCAGAATGAGAAGCATAGTTTCCTATAGCTTCCATCCCATAAGCCTTCCCACGGCTGATTTGGCCTCCCTAGGTAAAACATGTAGCTCATCACTTTCACTTCACTCTTTTCATAAGCAGTTAGAAAAGCAGTTTTGTACAGAGCAGAGAAAAGCAAACTATAGCCTGTAAGCAGAATGATTTTACCATTTTTATGTAGTTGAAAAAAAACCCAAATAATAATTCATGATGTAAAAATGATATAAAATTCAGATTTTAGTGTCTGTAAATAAAGCTTTATTGGCATATAGCCACATTCACTCATTTACACGTTGTCTATGGCTGCCTTCGTTCTACAACAACAGAGTGGAGTAGCTACAACATATACTGTATGGCTGCCAAAGCTGAAAATATCTATCTGGACCTTTACAGAAAAAGTTGGTGACCCCAGTATAGTGACAAAAGCTCAAATTTTAGAGTTTTAAAAAGAAAAGGAACAAAGCATAGATTTCAGTTCTGTCTCACTTGGCAGTGTGATCTTTGAGTACGATTCAATGTCTACGAGTCTCGTGTTAAATGAGGATAATACTTTTCTTAAGGAATTGTTAGGAGTGTCAGAATTAATGCCTACGAAAGTTTGGAGTATAGTACAGACTCAACAAATATTGCCAATAAGTAATACTATTTATTAATGTTATCATTAGCACAAACTTATCCCTGAAAATTTCTCCTTTGGTATGCTTTGAGAGTTCCTGTGTCAAATGCCTTTTTCCAAAATCCAAGCAAATACATAACTTAAAATGAATCCTTTATTCCCTTTCAGCCATTAGTTGGGTGATGACAGAACAGGTTTCCATCACATCATGAGTTGACAGCAAATTGGAGAGAAGTTAATATCTATATAATTCACATGTCATTTCACCCAATCACAAATTCCCTCAGTAATTAGTTTCTCAGAAAATTGTCTCCTGAGTGATAAAGATGACAATATCTGAAATAGGAAATAGTCATGACCTACCTGGTCTCCTTTTCAACTTTCCCATCCCATGAATGTCAGATAATAAGATCAGTTAACAGAAAATGAGGAGAACCAACATTAAATTAATAAATGCCACATAAAAACAGCCCCAAGCTACCAGACCCCAGTCTTTGGGATTTCCTGGAAGACACATATAGCATCCACAGAGGCAGAGATTGGCCTTGACTTCTCACTGCCCCCACCCCCAGTTTCCAGGGAATAGAGATGGGGGCATGCCTGACACTCACCTCACCTGTGGCCTCTGTTGGGACCTTGACCTCAGTCCTGGCCAACACCTCCAATCCTTCGGGAGATTCTGCCATCCCTGGGGAAGTCTCAGCCTCAGGCTTGTCTCCTGGCTTACATCTCATTATCGGAGTGGAAAAGAGGTCAACTCTAGCTCTTTTTCTTTGTGTGACCCCATCCTTTCCCTGGCTTGCATACCGCCATTTTCTCCTGCTTTCTAAGGTGGTTTCTGCTGAGCAAACTGTCACTTCCAGCCTCCTTAGATTTCCTCTTCCTGCTGAATGCCCCTTTCTATAGCCCTTTCTGGGATGAGCCACATCCCTCAGAGTGACAAGGCGCAGGGCGTCATCCTCCTAATTAACATATGGCCTAATTATGGCTGTGTTACACTTTAGAAGACAGAATTAAAGTCTGAAGTGACCTAAGTAATTAGAAAGGGTACACGGAAGCAAAGGAAAGTATCAGCAATGAGGTTGGGGTGGGCAATGACCCGACCATATTCTGTGAGGCTGTAAGGTACAGAGGCCAGTGAAAAACGACTGGCTATGACTCAGATCAGGATCAGCCACTAGCTTTATAAGCTGTCTTAAAAAGAGAGCATCAAATGTAGGGCAAGATGGGATTTTCTTTCCTTCTCCACATCTTTGTTCTGTCCTCCACCATCCTTGATGGTGAGGTAGAACTTGGTAAGATAGAAGAAAAAAGTTAGAAAAAAATCATGTGCAAAAAGTTGAATTTTCACACAGGGCTACAAAAAAGATGGGGGACTGGTGGCATAACTAATGTGCTGAAGCTGACACATTCTAGTGCCACATTTAGTGAGTGAGAGGCAGGACTAGGACAGACAAGGATAGGATGTGTATATGGGTTGTCATCTCAGTCCATTTTGTGCTGCTACACAGAATACCTAAGACTGGGTAATTTATAATGAATAAAAATGTATTCTCACAGTTCTAAAGGCTGCAAAGTTAAGATGGAGGGCCTAGCATTTAGCAAGAGCCTTCATACTTTATCACATAGCAGATGGACAAATGAAGGGTGACAGAAAGAAAAAGAGAGACAAACTCATCCTTTTATAAGCCCTCTCCCACAGTAAGGAATCCATTCTGCCTTAACAACATCACTCCTCTAATGAGGGTGCTCCCGCTGTAACCTAAACATCACACATTAGGCCTTACTTCCCAACAGCTCTTCACTGGGGATCAAGTTTGCAACACAAGAACTTAGGAAGACACATTCATACCATGGCAGTTGGGTACCCCTAGAAGTTGACCTTGGGCTAAGAATCAGAAATGAGATAGGGGAGGGAAGGAAAGCAACAGAAGATATGTCATCAAGCAATTTAGCACTAAGGACACCCGGAGCTCAATCCAGCTGGGAAACTAAGAAAGACAGAATGGAATGGGGGTTGGCAATCTTTTTTATTTTTTCTTTTTTTTTTTTGATCATCTATTATTTTATTTTATTTTAAATTTATTTATTTTTATTGTTAAATCATAGCTGTGTACATTAGTGCAATCAAGGGGTACCATGTGCTGCTTTCATATACAATCTGAAGTATTCTCATCAAACTGTTCAGCGTAGCCTTCATGGCATTTTCTTAGTTACTGTATGTAGACATTTGTATTCTGCATTTAGTAAGTTTCGCCTGTACCCATTCTAAGATGCACCGTAGGTGTGGCCCCACCCATTACCCTCCCTCCACCCTAACCTCCCCCCTCCCTTC
>CAUYPK010007549.1:0-10770 GCA_963574355.1 Loris lydekkerianus | reverse complement strand
AGAATGGCCCACATCACAAAATCTCAAAACTGTAGATGCTGGCGTGGATGTGGAGAGAAGGGAACACTTTTACACTGCTGGTGGGACTGCAAACTAGTACAACCTTTCTGGAAGGAAGTATGGAGAACCCTCCAAGCACTCAACCTAGACCTCCCATTTGATCCTGCAATCCCATTACTGGGCATCTACCCAGAAGGAAAAAAAATCCTTTTATTATAAGGACACTTGTACTAGACTGTTTATTGCAGCTCAGTTTACAATCGCCAAATATGGAAACAGCCTAAATGCCCACCAACCCAGTAACAGATTAACAAGCTGTGGTATATATACACCATGAAATACTATTCAGCCATTAAAAAAATGAAGACTTTACATCCTTCGTATTAACCAGGATGGAAGTAGAAGACATTATTCTTAGTAAAGCATCACAAGAATGGAGAAGCATGAATCCTATGTACTCAATTTTGATATAAGGACAATTAATGACAATTAAGGTTATGGGGGGGGAGCAGAGAGAGAAAGAAGGAGGGAGGGGGTGGGGAAAAGAAGAGCAGAGAGAGGGAAGGAGGGAGAGGGTGGGGTCTTCTGGGGGCAAGACACAATTGCAAGAGGGACTTTATCTAACAAATGCAATCAGTGTAACCTGGCTTATTGTACCCTCAATGAATCCCCAACAATAAAAAATAAATAAATAAATAAAAAAGAACACCATCAAGAAAGTTCAAGGCAATCCACAGAATAGGAGAAAATTTTTGTAAACCATATAGCTAATAAGGGGACAGTATCTATTAAAAAAAAAAAAACAAAAAAACTCTTTACTACTCAAAAATAAAAAGACAAATCCCCTTTTGAAACAGAGAAAATGACCTGAATAGATATTTCTGAAGCAAAGTATATGAAAGGTTAATAAGTATGAAAATGATGCTCAACGTTACTAGCCTTTAGGGACATGCAAATCAAAACTACAATGAGATACCGTGTCACATTCCCTGGTATGGCTGTCATCAACAAGTGCTGGCAAGGATATAGAGATTAGAACTCTCACACGCGGCTGATGGGAATATACAATGATACGGCCACTTTAGAAAACAGCCTCAGAGGTCTTCAAAGGCTATAACATGGAGTCAACAGATGAGCCAGCAATTCCATTCCCAGGTATACACAGCCAAGAGAAATGAAAGCCTATGTCCACATAAAAACGCGCACACATGTTCATAGCAGCATTATTCATAATAGCCAAAAAGTAGATGATGATGAATGGGTAGCTAAAGCATAGTGTGACCATGCAATGGAGTATTAGTCAGCAATAAAAAGAAATAAAGTTCTGGCATACAGGACACTATGAATGAACTTTGAAAACACTGTGCCAGATGAAAGAAGCCAGTCACAAAAACCACACATTGTCTGATTCCATTTGTCTGAAAGGTCCAGAATAGGCGAATCTACAGAGGCACAAAATAGATTAGTGGTTGCCAGGGAGGGATGAGAAGAAATAAAGAATGACTGCTAATGAGATTCCTTGAGGCTGATGAAAATGTTCCAAAAATTACAATATTGTGAATATACTAAAAACCATCCAGTAGAACACTTTAAATGGGTGGATTGCATGGTATGTGAATTTTATCTCAATAAAGCTGCTAAAGAAGAATAACTCATGCCAGAAATAATTTCAGCCAGAAATTGGGGAAAGAAAAGTTAATGGGAGCTGGGAAAGGGAAGGCAGCATGTGTGAGAATTGGGAGAAGTTTGTTTGTGAATCAGAAGTGAAGGGAGATTCAGGGAAGTTTTGGGTTTTGCTGACAAGGCAAAGAAGAGAGCCATCTTAAGACGGCTTTCGGAGGGACCCAATGGAGAAGACAAAGGTGAAGACATAGGAGAGAAAGGAGAAGACTGGTGGGGCGAGGCCATGGTGGTCAAGCATGGCATCTAGGGCCCATTTGAGGACCTTGATTTTAAAGAGATGAGAACCTTCTCCATGAGACTGGAAGGAAGAGAAAATGGTTGCAAAAGCTGTCAGCAATGTGCTGAGAGGTCTGAGGGTGCAAATTATTTACTTGACTATAATTTAGAAAACTATGCATAATCCCTGCCATCCCATCATGGCCATCTTGCTGGGCATGCCAGGTGCTGATAATTCTCCATTCGCATCCTGCCAACCTACTCTCCACTCTTCTCTGCCCTGCTCTGTGTAGTGGGGCTCCCTTAGTCTCTGGCTTCCAGTTGGGTTTGGCCCAATTGAATGCACCAGCAGAAGAGAGGAGAGCCGCAGAAGAGAAGCTGGGGTACTTCTTCCCACTCTTCCCTTGCATAAAGGCTGCATCTCCGGGACAGCCCTTCCACATGGCTCCAGCTTTTACTGGGCTCTGAAAGCACTCTTACCCCTACCAGTGCTGGTGACTTTCTACCAGTGAGACTCCTGGGGTATCTCACCCTACTAGAATCTTCAC
Source organism: Loris lydekkerianus (assembly GCA_963574355.1). Taxonomy (NCBI): domain Eukaryota; kingdom Metazoa; phylum Chordata; class Mammalia; order Primates; family Lorisidae; genus Loris; species Loris lydekkerianus. Next base: position 8,323 of record CAUYPK010007549.1, on the reverse strand, counting down.
TGACGTTGTCCCATATGCAATGTCCTCAGCTCCATCCTAGTGCCTGAACCCTGATCAATAACATTGGCAAAAAAAACAAATTTCCTTGATCATTGATGATTTGAGCCATGCCAGATAATCATGACAACTCCCACTGCCATCGATGCCAAGGACGAGCAACTCGATGTACACATTCCACTGCAAAGACATGTCCTACATCAGCCAGGAGCCCAATGGCTCAGCCACCTTCTTTTTATGTTTAAAAGTGGCAAAATAATAACACTGCAAAACATATGTCAAAAACTACCTCTATACCACATCGCTCCACCAGCTCAGGCCACACCAAGGAATAAGGACCCCATCTCTTCGGGAAGGCTAACCAATCCTGAAGACTAAAAGCATTCTTAAAGCACAGTGAGAAACAGCCCAAAATACCAAAGAAATGCCTCAGAGGTAGGTCAGGGACAGGCTGGGTGGCAGTGAAATTGATGGTTTTGTTTTAATTGAGATATAACTCAAATACTACAAAATTAACCTTGTGAAGTGTACAATTCATTGGTTTTTAGTATATTCACAGAGTTGTGTGATCATCCCCTCTATCTAATTCCAAAACATGTTCATGACCCCAAAAAGAATCCTCACACCTTACTCCCCCATCTCCACAGCCCTGGCAACCACTAATCTGCTCTGTCTCTGTACAGCCAAGTTGATTTTACCAACAGAATTTCAAACACTGTTTAATGTATTTAATAGTGCTCTCCTATCATAACTTGGATCATATTTTTCCCTGATTTTCTATGCCATTTGTATACATCTACTGAGACACAGGCATGTATTGGTCAGGGTCAAGTTAGGAAAACAGAAGGCACACCACCTATTATAACAAATAAAACTATAGAACTTCACAGAGAGAACTGGTTAAACAACTGTTAAATGATCCAAAATGCTAATACAGAGATAATAACTGTGAGCAACAGCTAGCATCCCTAGAACTTGGAAGAAGGGCTCTTAGAACCTGGAGCTGGTCTGCAAGCAAACTGCCTGCCCTTGGCACCCAGAAGATCAGAGAGGGATCTCATGGTCCTGGCATCATGGACTCTGGATGCTGGGATCCAGAACATGGGACTGGTTCTGGAAGGCCTGGAAAACCTAGGGCCTGTGACTAAGTGCTGCTGCCAGAATGAAGAGCTGTTGCAGGTATGACGGCATCAGAACAGGAAGGAAAACAGCAAAGAGCAAGTCCCTTCTCTGTCCCCCAGCATCCTTCTAGCACATACCCACCAGCAAAATCTAAATGGGAGCCAGTTGACCAAGAAGAAGCATAGCTTCCAGTCTCAGCCTCAGAATCACAGAATAGAAGGAAGGATTTGGAACTAACAGGAAGAAAGATTTTTAATAATTAACATCATCTAGCCTAAAACCCTTAGATGCTCCAGGACAAGGAATGTTGCTCTGACTATAAGCACCCCTGATTCCCAAATATGATCTAAAATCTCTGTTTGGCCCAAACAAACCTTGTCCCCCCAAATTAGAGTGTTATCTGACTTGCCTTCACTATAATGGCCCACCTGATGGTAGGTTTGTGCGAAGACAGCCCAACCATTACTAAACCTTAACTCACTTCAAGGCCGGAGACTGGAGCATACCGATTGGCAAAGGTGCTCTTCAGAACTCTGCCTTCTTCACCTTGACTTACAGTATTGAGACTTACTACCAGCACTGGAGAATTACATATCATAGGCACAGAATTTCAGTTTGGAATAATGAAAAGGTTTTGTAAATAGATAGTGCTGATGGTTACACAACACTGTGCAAGTACTTAATGTCAGTGGATTGTACACTTAAAATGGTTAAAATGGTAAACGTTATGTTAATATATTTTATCACAATAAAAAGGTTGCAAACCAGTGGGAGTTGCGCAAAAAAAAAAAAAAAAAAAAAAAAAAGGTTGCAAAATCAGTGTGGGTGGGGGATGATTTCAGGGTGTCCAGCCTTTTTTTTCCTCTGCCACACATTGGAAGAATAAGAATTATCTTGGACCACACATTAAATACACAAGCATGAACAAAAGCTGATTATCAAAAAATACAGTTCATGCATACTTTTTGTAATATCCGACACCACAGATAAGCAGAAAAAGTTTTCAAAAAATCAGCATGTGGCATGGGGGCCACAGGTTGGACACTGCTGTAATACATGAACCTGTCTGGCTCCTAATTCAAATAGACCAACTCTAAAAAGAATGCTATTAAAGCTAAATATATTTATGTTCTATGAGTCTGAAATCTCACTTCTTTGTATATACCCACAAAAATTAGTGCTTCATGTCCACAAAAACTCATGTGCAAGAATGCTCAGTGTATAACCAAAAGCTATCAACTATCCAAATGCCCTCAACAGTAGAATGGATTAATAAATTGCAATAAATGTATACAATGGAATACTATACAGCAATGGGAATGAATGAACTAATGCTTCACATGACTACAATGATGAATCTCACAACTATAAAACGAGTAAAAGAAAGGATATATATGGGCGGCACCTGTGGCTCAGTGAGCAGGGTGCCAGCCCCATATACTAATAGTGGTGGGTTCAAACACAGCCCCAGCCAAACTGAAAAAAAAAATAACCAGGCATTGTGGCAGGCACCTGTAGTCCCAGCTACTGGGGAGGCTGAGGCAAGAGAATCGCCTAAACCCAGGAGTTGGAGGTTGCTGTGAGCTGTGATGTCATGGCCCTCTACCAAGGGTGATAAAGTGAGACTCTGTCTCAAAAAAGAAAGGAAGGAAGGAAGGAAGGAAGGGAGGGAAGGAGGGAAGGATATATGCTCTGTGATTCCATTTATATGTCTATGAAGTTGAAAACAGAAAAAAACTAATACACAGTGGTAGAATTCAACTGGCAATTACTACTGGGAATGTGAGGGAGGTGGTATTTCCTGGAATGAACCACAGAGGAATGATTTGGAGTAAAGAAAGTATTCTATATCTTGCTCTTGGAGATAGTTACAAGGGTGTAGCATACGTAAACATTCACTGAAAAGTGCACTTAAGACTTACACAATTTTCTATATACATGCTATACCTTAACTAAAAACAAAAGCAAAAAACATGGGCCTAAAATGAAAAATAAGCTGAAACCACAACTTCAATGGGGGCTTTTTATTTCATAACCAAAACACCAAATAAGGCCTTGGAGCCCTCATATGGGCAGGAGGCTGGAACTAAGATCTACCCATCCTCATCTCCACATAACATCACGAAAATCAAAGGCAAGGCCCTCAGGGAAAGGGTAGACTGGAAAAGAAAATTACCTATATTAGTTGAGGCTCTAGGATAGGGAAAAAATTCTTCCTTGGGAATTTGCAAACACTAGTTTACCCTCACACTAGTTTACAGTTTGGGGCTTGAGTTTATACAACCTGTGCAGTTTTGGAAATTCTATCCTAAACTACACAGGTTGTATAGTTTACTACACAGTTGTATGTTTAGTTATGAGACACTAACATAGAATTGTCCCAAGTTGGTAAAACTCCTAGGTACCGCACAGGACGGGCTCTTAGCCAGAGCTGTCCAGGATTCCCACAAATGCACATACGTGCATCAGTTCACAATGCAAATTGTAAAACACATCAAGAAATAAGCCCCTCTGAGCAAGAACTGGCAGAAATAGCAAAGAGCAGAATAGGCTAAAATAACTTGTTTTATTAAAGAAAACAGAGATTTTTAGAGTAAATTAAAAACAAAATATAGCCAAATAGTCTTTATAAGAGAAGCCAAAAAGGTTGAAAATAATAAAATGGAAAAATATACAACTGAGAAATAACCAAAAAAGCTGCTAAAAAAGAGATATCAAACAAAATAGGATAAAAAGCTTACTCTATAATGAAAAATGGAGCAAATGTCCAGGCAGTTATAACCATCTTAAAGTGGAATGCACCAAGGACAGGATATTTAAATGAGTTGCTTCGTGTTGTCTCAGTTACAATTGAGAATAAATAATTTTAAGACCATGTACATTATGCAGAAGGCAGCTCTTAAAAAGGAGGAGGTAAAGCAACTCACAGCCCACTGCCCACCCTGAGCAGGGACGCTACCCCACTGGCAGAGATTTGGTAGCAACTTCAAAAGAACTACTCAAGACCTTGACTTGTGTCCTCTAGTAATTCAAAATACAGGAGCTGACCGGGGCCTAAGCAGTCCTGAGGCACGATGCTAGCTAGCTGCCAGCCTCACCCCTACAGGCAAGAGGACGTGTCCTGGGGAGAAGAAGCTACACTTCCAAAGAAACAGGCAAATGAACCTGCTTCCCAGGGGCCGGATTGGAACACTGGAAATGTAGCCATCTGTGTTTGTCTTGACAAGGACACCAGCAAGGTGACCCAAGCTGGCAGCAAGGGTACAAAGGAAACACAGGGAAGCAGGAAAAAACAGAGTTAGAGAGTGAATGCTTTCGAGAAAGACTGTGTTACTTGCTAGGCCTTGGAAATGATTAGACAGGGTTACTGTTCTTGTGCTTTCGAATTAGTGGAAGACAAATTAGTATCCAAGTAAGTTCAACATAATGAGATCTAAGGAGGTCAGATTTTACTGTAAAGACCAGGTACCTTGGGTGGCACCCGTAGCTCAGTGGTAGGGTGCCGGCCACACACACTAGGGCTGGAAGGTTTGAACCCAGCCTGGGCCAGCTAAAACAACAATGAAAATGGCAACAAAAGAAAGCCAGGCATTGTGGCAGGCACCTGTGAGCCCAAGCTACTTGAGAGGCTGAGGCAAGAGAATCATTTAAGTCCAAGAGTTTGAGCTTGCTGTGAGTTTGAGGTTACTGTGAGCTGTAATGCCAGGGTGACAGCTTGAAACTTGGTCTCAAAAAAAAAAAAAAAAAGACCAGGTGCCTCTGCCACTCAAGGACTTAAGCTGGAGCAAAATCTCACTCAAGCAAAATCTGAGACAAAACCTGGCTAAGCCTTGAGACTGGCTAGGAAAGAGAGGTAAGGAGTCCAGACGAGTCTGCAGGATTCTGAGTGACTTAAACGGAAAGTATGTTGTAGTTAAAAGCACAAGTAAGATGATATGGCCCTGGTGGCATGCACAGAGGAAGAAGAGCCCCAGGGACTTCCAGCATTAGGATGTGACCACGGGTTTGAACTGCTGAAGCCATGTAAGTTTTGGGACAGAAGATGTCCAAAAAAGGCTAGGATGCCTAAATGCTACTGACTCAGATTTCTAATGTTAGATTACCAGTTCACATTCTCAGTTTATAAGCCAGTATTTTGTGATTATAATACAATAAATAAACACATACCTCATTGAGGGTCAACATATCTTCTACCTTGGTAGCACCACCTTCAGGCAGGGAAATTAACACCGTTTTGGCTATCTCCTTTAGAACAGTATCGATATGCATTTCACACAAGTCATTGATCTACCAGCAAAGAAGAAAAAGTGGGAAAAAAACTTTTATTTATAGCTAGTTTTTCATCCAAAATGTGCTTGAGTTACAAATTAAGTGTGCTAGATCTAGAAACTTGTGTTCTAAGCCAAGCATAATTTGGTGAAGATTTTATGAATACATCTGCAAAGACAGCTTAACACAGAACTAAATTTTTCTTCAGCAGAAATATGTGCCATAACCTCATATGTGGTATCTTCCTTAATTCCCATTCCAGCACAGGAGACACCGATATCCCAGCTTTCTAGTTGAAGATACCAAGGCTCAGAGAAGTGAAGTAACCTGGGAGGAACACACAGCTAGTAAAAGGCAAAGACTTGAGAACAATGACTGCACTGCCAGGTCCCAGCAAGAGCGTCGGAGGACAGTGAGTAGCCACTGCAGGGAGAGCAGCAGGCAGCGCAGTCTCACCAGCGCGGTGTAAACGGGGCTCTGGAGCCTCCAGTGCAAACCCTACCCAGGGTCCGCTATCCACACAAAGCCACAGAGCTCCGGCGCTGCCGCCACTGCTTGGGAGCTGTGCATTATTGGGAGCCGAAGAAGGGGTGTGGGGATTACAAAGTCTAAAGACCCCAGAGCCCCCTTTCGTCATGTGCATACCTACAGAGCACGAGAAACACAGTGTGGGGTTACCACTATTCTGACCATAGTATCGTGATGAGTCCTCCCTATTTTTGAACTTCATATAAGTGGGATCATATATTTACACCTGCCGGGACCTCCGTAAGACCTGCCCCGGGACCGGGATCAGCTCCTGCCAAGAACTACACCGCAACCCCCAACGGGTGACCTGCACCTGCAGGCCTACGCACGCCCTGACCAGGAACTCCGGTAGACGAGCAACCCTGCGTCCTCCCTCATGTGTCCTCCCGGCCTCCACACTGGCCCGCTTCTCTGGCCAGGGACTCTGGAAGCCGCATGCCCTCCAGAGCCCTCCCTGCCTCCGCGCAGAGCCCTTCTTCTGGCAAGAGACACCTAGAGCCTTGGGCCCTCTGTGTGAAAGTCACTGGGCACCAGGCACTCCCAGGACCGTGTGCACCACCCCCAACCCCCGCCAGTTGCTGGATCCAGGAGCTGCTTCCACAACCAGAACTCCCTGGCTGGGGCAGCCCGAGAAGAACTACACAGGGTCACTCCCTACAAAGATCCAGCAACAAGAGTAACCCTGCTGGGGTCCAGTCTTGGAGAGACACCTCCCCAACTCTAAGGACGGCCAGAGGCAACAGTGAAAAACAATCATGAGGCGAAATCAACACAAAAACTCTGGCAATATAAATAAACAGAGTAGATCAACTCCCCCAAGGATCAATGGGGCAGACGCAGCACAAGATCCCATGCACAAACAGCTGAGGTATCAGAAATCGAATTCAGAATGTGGATAGCAAATAAAATCAAATTAGAACTCCAAGCAGTAACCCAAAATATAACTCAAGAATTCAACAAATTCAAAGACCAAAGGACCAAAGATTTTGACACATTGAGACAAGAAGTTGCATGCCTCAAAGATCTGAGAAACACAGTAGAATCCCTCAGTAACAGAATGGAACAAGCGGACGAAAGGATTTCTGACATTGAACACAAAGCTTTCGAATGCTCCCAAACTCTCAAAGAGAAAGAGAAATGGAGGGCAAAAACAGATAACTCTCTGAGAGAGCTCTGGGATAATTCGAAGAAAACCAATATTCATCTTATAGAGATCCCCGAAAGTGACAAAGTGGCTTCACAAGGCACAGAGTCTCTTCTCCATGTGATTATGAAGGAGAACTTTCCAGACATGCCAAGAGATTCTGAAATTCAGATAGCAGACAGTTTCAGAACTCCAGCACAACTCAATCCGAATAAGACATCCCCCAGAAACATCATAATCAATTTCACTAAAGATAATATGAAAGAAAAATTCTGAAAGCTGACAGACGAAAGAAAACGATTACCGACAAGGAGAAGAATATTATAATAACTGCAGATCTCTCTGCTGAAATCTTTCAAGCTAGAAGAGGATGGTCATCTCCTAAAACAAAATAACTTTCAACCCAGGATCCTGTACCCAGCTAAACTGACTTTCATTTATGACAGAGAAATTAAATGCTTCAATGACATTCACATGTTGAAGAAATTTGCCATAACTAAACCAGCTCTCCAGGCTATTCTAAGAGTTATCCTCCATAAAGACCAGAGTAATCCTCCACCACAAAAGTAAACCCACCCAGAAAATTTTGATCAAACTCCAATTTCCACACTCGCAAAAGGATTAAAAATGTCCATCAGACTCCCAAAAGGCCTATCAATACTCTCAATAAATGTTAATGGTTTAAATTGTCCTCTAAAGAGGCACGGGTTGGCTGACTGGATAAAAACTCAAGCTAGATATCTGCTGCATACAAGAATCGCATCTTACATTAAAAGACAAATATAGACTCAAGGTGAAGGGATGGTAATCTATATTCCAGGCAAATGGAAAGCAGAAAAAAGCAGGCATTGCAATCCTGTTCACAGACACAATAGGCTTTAAAGTAACCAAAATAATTAAGGATAAGGATGGACACTTCATATCTGTTAAAGGTAATACTCAATATGATGAGATCTGAATCATTAATATATATGCACCCAACCACAACGCACCTCAATTTATAAGAGAAACTCTAACAGACGTAAGCAGCTCGATTTCCTCCACTTTCATAGTAGTTGGAGATTTAACACTCTTTTAGCAGTGCTGGATAGATCCTCCAAAAAGAAGCTAAGCAAAGAAATTTCAGATTTAAACTCAATCATTCAACATCTGACATGACAAGAGATTCTGAAATTCAGATAGCAGACAGTTTCAGAACTCCAGCACAACTCAATCCGAATAAGACATCCCCCAGACACATAATAATCAATTTCACTAAAGTTA
>CAUYPK010007547.1:0-24047 GCA_963574355.1 Loris lydekkerianus | reverse complement strand
ATTGTACGCCGGGGACACCCTTTTTTTGCAATCCTTTTTTTTTTTTTTTTTTTTTTTTTTTGAGACAGTTTTACTCTATTTCCCTGGGTAGAGTGTTGTGGAATCTTAGCTCACGGCAACCTCAGATTCTTGGGCTTGTGCAATCCTTTTGCCTCGGCCTCCCGAGTAGCTGGGTCTACAGGTGCTGGCCAGCATGCCCAGCTAGTTTTTCTATTTTTAGTAGAGACGAATCTTGAATTCTTGAGCTCAAGAGATCCTCCTGCCTCAGCCTTCCAGACTCCCAGAGTGCTGGGATTATGGGTATGAGGCATCCCACCTGACCTACCAGATACTTTAAGGATAATCCCCCACACCCCCAGAGGGCAGCAGTGTTCTGTTGCTCCCTCCTGGCAAGGTGACAATTTCTATCTTCTGAAATTCTCTCAGCTCTATCTTCTTTTTTCCTCATAGCCACATGCTTCCCAGCCCCCCAAGTCCGGCTCAAATGCCCCCTCCTCCAAGAAGCCTTCCTTGCCTGCTCTTTCCTTAGATGAAGCTGGAGCCCTGTGTTCTGAAGCCCTCTCTAAGAGCTATTCTCACCTTTCCTCCCTACTGGAGAGAGAATAATGCATGATCCATCTCTGTGCCCCTACACACACACACACACACACACACACACACACACACACACACACGCCTCACACAGAGTGCTTAGTAGACATCAATAAATGCCTGTGAATGAATATAAGCCAGTACTTTTCCCTCATACTGATCTTTTTTATGTTATTTAACACCCCATCTTCATGGCAAGAAGTTTTTAAAAGCCATGGAGCAGATGAAAGAAAAAGGTTTCTAGATCTGACCACATAAAAATTCAGAACACCATAAACACAATAAAAAAAAAGCAATCAAGAAACTTAGAAAAATATTTGGAACAAATATGACAAGTTAAAATAAGAGATGCCATTTTTAGCTTAAACTTGGCAAAAATTAAAAGTCATGTGTTTCAAGCATATTTAATGTCAATTTTATGGAAAACATTTAAATAGAGAAAAACCTGGACAGAAATATCAAAAATATTTTTTAATTTTTTTTAATATTTTTTAATATTTTAAAGATTATGAAATAGGGCTTGGCACCTGTGGCTTAAGCGGCTAAGGCTCCAGCCACATACACCTCAGCTGGCAGGTTCGAATCCAGCCTGGGCCCGCCAAACAACAATGACGGCTGCAACCAAAAAAATAGCCGGGCATTGTGGTGGGCACCTGTACTCCCAACTACTTGAGAGATGGAGGCAGGAGAATCGTTTGAGCCCAGGAGTTGGAGGTTGCTGTGAGCTGTGATGCCATAGTACTCTACCCAGGGCGACAGCTTGAGGCTCTATCTCAAAAAAAAAAAAAAAGATTGTGAAATATATGGGTAAGGTTTTTTTTTTTTTTTTAATTTTTCGTTCTTTTTCATTTTTTTTTTCTTTTGGAAACAGAGTGTCACTGTTGCCCTCAGTAGAATGCCATGGTGTCATAGCTCACAGCAACCTCAAACTCTTGGGCTCAAGTTGTTCTCTTGCCTCAGCCTCCTCAGTAGCTGGGACTACAGACCCCTGCCACAACACCTGGCTATTTTTAGAGACAGGGTCTTGCTCTGGCTCAGGCAGGTCTCAAACCTGTGAGTTCAGGCAATCCATCCACCTCGGCCTCCCAGAGTGCTGGGATTACAGGCCTGAACCACCTCACCCGGCCTCTTTTCTAAATTTTGAATAAGAAACATTACATATATAATGAAAAGAAGAAAGCAATAAATGGTACTTTTTGCTAAATTTCTGTAAGACTCAATGTTGGCAAGGAAGTGGTGAGACAAGAGTATTGGAATAACTTTCTAAGAAGGGAATTCAATAGTACCTATTAAAAACTCTGAAATATTTTCATTCTCTAACACAAGTTTGGTCATTGGTTCTACTGACTAGAATTTAAAAAATGGCAAAACAAAAATTGGGACAATGATTTATGTATAGCAATATTCATTGCAGAGGTTTCTAAAATATAAACAATTAAAAACAATTTCAGTGTCTGATATTGAGGGTGTGGTTTAAACAAACTATGAGATGGTCATATAATGAAATATGCAATCATAAAAACACCACTTGTAAAGAATATTAAAATAAAATGTTAAATGATTATGATGTAATGTTCAGGGTGAAAAGCTGGATTTTTAAAAACTAGGTAGAGTATAATGCCCAAGGTGTGTGCATGTGTATGTATATATAAAAAAGGGCTCAGAAGATCACATCAATATATCAAGAGTGAATATCTCTAGGTTTATGAATTATGGGGGTGTTTAGGGTTGTTTTCCATTATTACCATGTGTTTTTTACAATCAGAAAAAGGAAAAACCTTTTTAAAAAGGTCACCGAGTGGGTAGCTCACACCTATAGTCCCACCACTTTGGGGGGCTGAGGTGTGAAGATCACTTGAGATCAGAAGTGGGAGGTGAGCCTAGGCAACGTAGCAAGACCTTGTGTCTACACGCCCAAAAGTAAAACAGACCCCATGACTTTTAACTAGGTGCAGGTTGCTTTGCGGTACAACCTAATGTCATAGATGCACATTGCTTAGACCCAGATCAACGTTGGGGAACACACTGTTCTGTGGAGTAGACCCTGCGTGCCATTCTCTCTGCAGCATTGTAACCACAGAAGGCTGGAAACAACTCGTGCCTACCGGATGGTGCCCTAAATGCAAACAAGGCCTCTGGACCTGGGTTACATAGCCTGTGAGTGGAGGAAAGCAACATTAAGACCACTGGGGACCCCATTCCTGCGTGAGGGTGTGCCCTGCTGCCCTCAGACAGAAGGAGCTGCCGGAGGAGACTCAGCTGCTAGGACTTTCAGAACCTGGTAGCTGTTGTCAGTGGGCATGAGGAGGTGGAAAAAAACACTCAAAGGGGCGGGATGCAAAAGCTGCCCAATGTAAGCCCGCACACTTGGTCAGAGAGCACCCGCCCCACGTGCACTCCGAGGGCTCCCTGTGGAGCATACCGTGTGCTGTAAGAAACAGTGAATAACTAACTTCTGTCTAGGGCACTGGCTGCACACTGGTTTCCTTCTCCTGCAAACTGCCCCGATCCCTCCTGCTCCCTCCTTTGGCCCTTCTTCTGTGACGTCTGGAGTTCAAGTTCCCTTGAAACTAGGCAGGGGAGCCCCACATGGTTTCATGCCACACACACCACTCCTCCCTCTGCCTCCTGGAACCCTGCATTCCAAATCAAGTCCCTTTCTCCTTAACTAAGAACACAGGGACAGCAGCCCGGCCCTCCCCTGTGCTTTGCCTGCCATGGTGTCCTCATCCCTTCCTCTCCTTTCCAGGCGTCTTCAGGGGATTCATTTGCTCTGAAAGCACCTAGAATATGTTAGACTTTTTACTCACAACACCTCCCTTCAACTCACCCTGCTGCAAGGGAAGCCCTAGGAAGGCCGTGAACCCCTTCCATGCTCCCCACCCACCACAGTTGACTGGCCCAGAGATGAGGCCCTGACCCTGAGTGGGCAGTCTCTGGGATTAGGGCAACCTAGGAGGGGGTGTGAAAAGATGGGCTAAGCTTATCATCAGATGCTGCCTTGCAGGAGCTTGTGCAGAAATACCCGGAGAAGGAGGCAGTTAGTACTGGGAGAGGAAGTTAAGGAGTTCTAAGGCAGCATTCAGAGGCCGTGATAGCTGGGCTCTTCAGGAAGCAGCCAGGCAAGAAAAACAGAGAGACGGAGAGCAGCTAGCCCTGATGGCCCTCTCGCTTTCATTCCTGGCCCTGGTACCGAAGACACTTGAGAATAACTTGTGAAGTAGCTTGGCATATGTCTTAGAGTGGGTTTCTTGGAAGTGACCTCTGAGATGGAGGGTTATGTGCAGATTTATTAAGGATTGCTTTGAGGAGATACACTTGTAAAAAGGTGAGAAAGGAAGGACTAGATCAGGGAATAAAAACTAAATGCAGCTGCAACAGAGTTGGTCCTCCAGGGTGCTCTGGACCCATGGTGGACTTTCAAGGTTGTCCTAAAATTGGAGTGTGGAGTGTCTGCTTTTTCCCTACGTGTTGGCGGATCCTGGCCCATGGGCCACCCCCGGGAGGGTGCATACTTTGGAGCAGACAGTTCCCTGCAGCTGAAGGCAGTTCTCACTGAGGTGCATGGCTGTGAGCCAGTGGCAGCCCCTCTTCCCTGGGGTAGGGGTTCAGCAGCACTGAAGAGGGGGAGCTGGGTGGAGCACCACCGTACCTGTGTGACATCACACACACACACATTTAGAGTTCCTTAAAGGCAGAGGTTGCATTCTGTATGTTTCCCGTGTCCAGCCTAGCATCTAACACAGGGGACTGTTAGGTTAGATTCAACGGATTGAGAATCTATCCTGTGCCAGAAATGGTACTGGGTACATTATAAGATTATCGCCCAGAATCTTCAAAATGGCTCTATAAAGAGCAAATTTTATAAAGTACACATTTTTAGCACCATTTTACAAGTGTAAAAATTTAATCTCAGAAGGTAACTCACTCAATTAGCTAAGAAATAAAGGCAAAAGTAGAATTTAAATCCAGGATTTGATCCAGGGTTCTTTTCACAACAGCACATGTGGCCAAGATGGTTCTTGCCTACCAGATACCCATTTTTTTCTTCTTTTTTACTCACAGTGCCCTGATTTTATTTGGGAATGACTTGTACCCAAATAAAAGACTACACTTCCGAGCTTTCCTTATAGCCAGAGAGACATAAATAGAAATCATTAGAAGAGATTTCCAGAATGTTGTTGCAGTATGTGTGTGTGTGTGTGTGTGTGTGGGGAGGTGTCATCAACTCAACTTGAAAATTTATCTTTTTCTCTACCCAATTCCTCCTGCTTGAAAGTTGACATGATGTCTGAAGGCACAGCAACCACTAGGGGACATTGAAGATAGAAGCTGTACCTCAGACTGGCAGAGCCAAAAGCAGCCTGAGCCATCACAAAGCTTCCATGTCAATCCTAGAAGGCCCACCTCTATCATTTAAGCCTCAGGTTAGTTTAGGTACAGAGGTCCTCAAACTTTTTAAACAGGGGGCCAGTTTATTGTCCCTCAGACCGTTGGAGGGCCAGACTATAGTTTAAAAAAAAAAACAAAAAACTATGAACAAATTCCTATGCACACTGCACATATCTTATTTTGAAGTAAAAAAAAAAAAAAAAAAAAAAGGGAACAAATAGAGTCACACCACCTCATGTGGCCTGCATAGTTTGAGGACCCCTGGCAGTTCCTTACAGATATCTTAGAGTTTATCATTTTATGATTTTATAGATACAACCCAATGTTGCATTTGGGTTATCTGGCTCATGAAAATTGCATGCTGAAAATACTTTTTAATGAAAATTGGAAATTCTAATAGGCAAATAAGATATTTTTCTTAAGTATTAGAATGCTTAGTTCCCACCCTAATATATCAGATACTTCAGATTAAAGTAATGGTAGTAACACCCTACTTCTAATTAGCTCTTTATGCAAGTACACTGTCTAATTTGGTCGTTGGAGCAACTGTGTGAAGGAGAAAGTGAAATGCTACTATTCCCAAAGTATTAATGAAAGAAATGCAAGTTCAGGGAAGTGAAGTCCTCAAATCTGGGTCCTTAAATAAGATCATGTCAATCTCGTACTCACTTCTTTCCATCCTATGGGACAGGATCCAAACTTCTTAGATAGCATTTAATAAGACATTTAAAAATAGGGTCCTTACCAAACTCTTCTCTTCAATTGTATCTTCTCCCAACACAAACCTGAATCAGACAGTATCACTCCCGAGTCCCAGAAGGAGAAAATGGGACTGAAAGCAGAGTCTTTGCCTACATTTCCTCCAAAAATGGAAACAGATAAGAACTTGAATGCAAATAGTTTATTTGGAAGTCGGCCCCCAAATTAAAAGTGAGAAATAGTGGGGCATGCCTGCAGTCTGTAGTCCCAGCTACTTGTAAGGCTGAGTTGGGAAGATTGTTTGAGCTTAGGAGTTTGAGACCAGCCTGAGCAACATAACAAGACCCCATTTCTCTAATATATACTTAGGGGGGTGTGCATATATGTGTGTGTATACATATAGGTATGTATACGTGCATATGTAGGTACGTGTGTGTATACATGCCTATGTACACAAAATTTTACAGAACATTTATAAAACATTCTCTGCATGTTGGCCACCGCTTTATAAAATTTTGTATTAACTATTTTGTAAATAAAGGTACATGTAGCTATAATTTCCCATTTTGTTATATATGGCTACTTTAGGGGTGACTTTGGGATACCATGTGTATATGTGTGTGTATATATATGTATGTATAAATATATATATTTTTAAAAGAGAGCGTGGTACAAATATATATATTTTTAAAAGAGAGCGTGGTACAAGAGAAAATGAAACAGGGAAAGAAGAAGGGCTGACTGAAGAGTATGTTATGACATTAGTTGCCACTGGTGCAATTGGGGCTAAATCCTGCTAGGGCCCTCTGAGGAGTGCACAGAACCCCCTCTCTGAATTGTCTACCCTTAAAATCAACAAGAAATATTTATCCATTGACTTTCATCCCCCACTACTTGGTGGTTGCCCCCAGAAGGCCTTAACTCTCCACCCTCCTGAGCCAAGCATACTACATGGCAGCATTGGAGAATCCTTTGGGGACACAAAAATGAAAAGCTTATGGCTCGTCCTTGAGGTGAGATGCTGTCAGGCCAGAGTAAATTAAAATCCCTCACAGATGTCTGTTTCCAGTTCTGATTAAGTAAGATCCTACAGACAATAGCTATAAAATCTGGACTTGATAAAATAGCAGTTGCCTGAAGGGCCTGGAGGGACAGAAACATGCAAAGTAGAGAAGCTGTACAAAGTGCCTTCCCGTGTTCACAGCGTCCAGTTTACAGTGTGTGACAAAACAGGAAAATGGAATGCCGCGTCCCGAGAAAAGAAACTGAAAACAACTCCAAGGGAATACAAGAAGTTGCAAATGGAAGACAAGGATTTCAAAATGGTTATCACAACTATTCTCAATGAAGCAAAACAAAATACGTGTATACCTTCAATGAATGAAAAAAGAGAAAAGAGCAAGAGAAAAAAATCAAAACATTTAAAAATTAAATGGAGTCGGGCACAGTGGCTGACGTCTGTAATCCTAGCACTCTGGAATGCCAAAGTGGGTGGATTGCCCTGAGGTCACAGGTTCGAGACCAGCCTGAGCAAGAGCAAAACCTCCCCAAACCCCACCCCACCTACTCCTGTCTCTAAAAATAGCTGCTATTGTGGTGGGCGCCTGTAGTCCCAGCTCCTCAGGAGGCTGAGGCCAGAGAATCACCTAAGCCAGGAGTTGTAGGTTGCTGTGAGCTGTGATGCCATGACACTCTACTGAGGGCCACAAAGTGAGCCTCCATCTAAAAAAAAAAAAAAAAAAAAAAAAAAGAATTAAATGGAAATTCTAGAAATGAAAACCACAATGCTAAAATTTTTAAAAATCTAACTGATGGGTTTAAGAGCCAAGTGGAAGTAACAAAGGAAAAAGTAAATTAACATGAGGATAGTGCAATAGAAATTATATAATATGAAGAAAAGACAGTTTTTTTTAAAAAAGAAAAATTCAAACTGTTAGATAATATGTATCAACATATGTCTATACACATAGGTAATTATAATATCAACTTATGAGCCTAACATATTTGTAATTGGAGTTCCAGAAAGAGCAGGGATCAGTAAAAAAAAAAAATCTGAAAAACTGATGATGAAAATATTCCTAAATGTGATTAAAAGCTTGAATTTACAGAGTCATAATTAATACACGATCCTCGCTCACTGTTAGCATAGCCTTCCCTATGGGGGCACAAGAACCTGTGAACTTCCCTACATTTCCCAGCCCTGCTGAAGTTATGTTAGGGCCAGCCACATGATCAGTTTTATCTAACGAACTGTGAGCAGAAGTGATGGGTGTCACGTCTGGGCCCAGGTAGTGCAGAGCCAGTGTTCCTCCTCCATCTCTCTTCACTCCCTTGTGACAGTGCATTCCATAGAGTGTAAATATACGAAGGAAGAAATCCTCCTAATCTATTCTTTGCATAAACAAAAAACCCCACCTTTCTTGGTGAGAAGCCACTGAGTTTTGGGGGGGCTTGTTGCAGCCCCTATTAATTATGCCAATTACTACACCCATTAAATTACAGGTATGTTAGGATTTCTCTCATTAGATATGACCTGTCTGAAGTCAGTAGCAGGTGTTCTCTTGTAACTCCAGCGCCCTCCCATGAGGCCTGAAACATAAAGTACGCTCGTTAAGTATGTGTTGAATGAATTACAATTGAATGAATCATTCTGCCTGATGTTTCAACACCTCAAGTGAACACTTACTAAAAACCTGAGGAGTTTAGACATTTCGAAAGCTGGAATTTGAACCCAGAATCATCTAACACCAAGCCAAGAGCTTTTTGCACGTCACCACTGTGAATAAATGACGGGAACTGTGAATTAACTCCAATGTGTGGCAAGTCAGCAGACAGGCAGTCTGTGTGTAGCTTTCTAGGACAATTATTCTGGAAAGTCATTTCTGGGAAAGGGCCCAAGAATTTATACACAGCCGAGGAGAAAGCCTTCTTTAAACGTGGACTGCTGCTGTTGCTCTGGTCATGACACTCTGACAGCAACACAAGTCAGAGTCTTCCCTGGGGACAGAAGAGCATCTGTCTTTTCAAAAATGTCAACATTCCTGTTAAACAATTTCTCAGGCATTAACAAAGACGAAATTGAACAGAGATATTCTTAAAACCCCACAATGAAGCTGAAAAAAGTCAGTGCACGTTCAGGATGGGGAAACAGATTTTGTGACAGCTTGTGTAAATGTCTCAATTAATTGCAAATTTAGGAATAATAGATTTTGCTTTGCTATCACAATAGGATGAATCTACTCTGTGCTGGCATAAGAACTACATTTTATATGTATTATCCTTTCTTACTCCCTATAATAAAGTGGCAAAGTATGTATTGCTGTTCTCATTTTATAGATAAAGAAATGGGTTCAGGCCTGGTTGGGTGGCTCACGCCTGTAATCTTAGCACTCTGGGAGGCTGAGGCGGGTGGATCGCCTGAGCTCACGGGTTTGAGACCAGCCTGAGCAAGAGCAAGACCCCATCTCTAAAAATAGGCAGGCGTGGCGGGCACCTGTAGTCCCAACTACTTGAAAGGCTGAGGCAAGAGAATCACTTTGAACCCAAGAGTTTGAGGTTGCTGTGAGCTGTGATGCCATAGCACTCTACTGAGGGCAACATAATGAGACTCTGTCTCAAAAAAAAAAAAAAAGAAAAGAAAGAAAGACAATGGTTCAGCTGTGTGCAGTAGTGAGACAGGAGGATCACTGGAGGTCAGGTGTTAGAGGCTACAGGGAGCTGTGATTGTACCTAGGAATAGCCATGCACTGCAGCCTGGGCAACATCGTGAGATTCCATCTCTAAATAAATAAATAAATACCACATTTCACGGTCATTTTTTTTTTTTTTTTTTTTTTAAAGAAGAGAATGAGCCCATACACAGTGGTTGATGCCTGGAATCCTAGTATTCTGGGAAGCCAAGGCAGGAGGATCACTTGAGCTCAGGAGTTCCAGCCCAAGCAAGATTGAGACCCTGTCTCTACTAAAAATAGAAAAAATTAGCCAGCTGTTGTGGTGGGCATCTGTAGTCTCAGCAACTCAGGAGGCTGAGGCAGGAGGATTGCTCAAACTCAGGAGTCTGGGGTTGCCGTGAGCTAGGCTGATGCCATTGCATTCTAGTCAGGACAACAGAGTGCATCTCTATCTTTAAAAAAAAAAAAAGAGAGGAAGAAGCAGAAAATTGGTTCAGGGTAGTTAGTGAGACTTGCTGAAGGACACATAACTAGTAAATGTTTTTTTCTTTTTTTTTTTTTTTTCAGTTTTTGGCGGGGGCTGGGTTTGAACCCACCACCTCCGGCATATGGGGCTGGCACCCTATTCCTTTGAGCCACAGGCGCCGCCTTAACTAGTAAATTATTGATACAGAATTCAGGTATCTCAGACTCCAAAGCCTATGCTGTAGGCTTTTCAATGTGGCCACTGTGATTCTTTTATTTGAAATTCTGAGAAGCCCACAGTGAACTGGTATAGACAAAGGGACTGTATTGAATCTCAGGATCTAAGAAGGATTGAATGGCAATCCACTGGAAGACAGGAACAGCACTGGGCTTCCAGAGCAACTGTAACCAGATGCCTGCATGCCGCCAGCTGTCCCCATCCTCCACCTCTCTGCTCCTCTCAGCCTCACACACCTCAGCTCCTACCAGGACAGAGGATCCGACTTGCTCCACGTCCAGCTTGAGAACTCCCAGGCAGAGATTCAACTGGCCAGCTTTGATCAAGTACCTCCTCTACAGAAATCCACTGTGGCCATGGAGTTGGGCCTCAGAAGAACAAGGCAGTGGCTGGATTGCAAAAGGATAAAGTGCTTATGAAACAAAAATGATCAAAGCAAATGCAAACACTTAGCTTGATGCAGAGAGTGCTCGGGGGATATTCCTGGTATCTTCAGATGCCTGAAGTACCATCATGAGGAAGATGAAGGATGCGCTCTGGGTCACTCTGAGACCAATAGACGTTTTCAAGAGACAGATTTCAAGTTCAGATTCAACAGCCACTGAGTGCTTCCCATGTGCCAGCCATTTATACCAAGTTTTTTTTCACATATGTCACCTTTTTTAATCCTCACAACATATCTGTCTGATACATTTCATTGTTCCTATCTTACCTTTGAGAAAACAGTCCAAGAGGTAAATTGCAGGGATTAGAATCTAGGTGTTCTGTCTCTGCGCTTTTTCCATTATATCATTCTGCTTCTTCACATACAACTCTCTAAACATCATTTCTGCTCAAAGATAATTGGGATTTTCCAGGAGCAAGGGGCTTCCCACACCTGAAGACACCCCTGAAAGTCGACAGTCATCTTCCCAGGACTTGATAAAGATGTGTTTCAAAATGGGAGATACAGTCCAATTTTCACTCACTAAATTCTTCAAGCTTTTACAATTTTTTTTTTTAATTCTGCTAGGCTGGACAAAGTGATACACATTTATAATCCCAGCTACTCAGGAGGATGAGACAGGAGGATTGCTTGAGCCCAGAAGTTCAAGTCCAGGCTGAGCAACATAGAGAGACCCTGTCTCAAAAACAAAACCCTCCCACCTCTTCAGGATGTCTTCCCTAGATCCCCTAAAGCCCCCCTTCTACCCTCCACCCCTTAATGTGCAGTCTTGTACGCATTACAACATAATCTTCCTGCCCACTGGCTTGCACCTAATTCTAACAGGAGTCTCCAGCAGGAAATCAAGTTTGGTAGGCTGTTCCCCCAACCACATGTCCCTGCTCCTCTCACTATGGCCTGCTCTTCACAATTCTTGCACCTTCTAGGCTCTGTTTACTCCCTCTTTGCCTCTTCTCTTTAGCCTAGGGAGGGTAACAGCTCTGTCTCTTCCATACCGAAAGTCCTACAACATCCCTTGCAGTTTGCCTATATCCATACACACCTATATAATTAATCCCTTTGTCAACGAACCTTCCCCAAACTGTTCTGATTTGAGTGTGCCACCTGTTGCCTATTGAGACCCTCACTGTTACAACTTTTTTCCAGATTATAAATTCTACATCCCAATTACATTTTTTACATGCTCAGTGTGAGACTTTCACATAGATACAGACAAAAGAAGAAAATTAAAATAATCTAGACTCCTACTAGAGATAGTTAATATTTCTTTCCAACATTTTTCTATACAGATATTACATGTTTCTTATGCCATTTATAGTCCAATGTACATACAATTTCATCAAAACGATCGAATCATGAGCGTCTTCTCACGTCATTAAAAAGTTTCATTGGGCCAGCTGTGGTGGCTCACACCTATAGTCTAGGTCTCTGGGAGGCCAAGGCGGGTAGATTGCTTGAAGTCAGGAGTTTGAGACCAGCCTGAGCAAGAGCGAGACCCCATCTCTACTAAAAATAGAAAAACTAGCTGGATGTTGTGACAGGCACCTGTGGTCCTATCTACTCAGGAGGCTGAGGCAAGAGGATCACTTGAGCCCAAGAGGTTGAGGTTGCTGTGAGCTATGATGATGCCATGGCACCCTACCTAGGGCAACAGAAAGAGATATTGTCTCAAAAATAAAAGTTTTCATTAAAAAATCATGTTTCAAAATTGTATATCATAATTTAACATAATTTTTGTCCACTTTTCTATTTGGGTTATTTATATATATATTTGCTATTATAAATATTACTGCTATGAAGATCATCATTCATAAGTCCTAGTCCAAATTTCCGATTATTTCCTTAAGCCCTTCAAAATTTTAATGTTTCAAGTAATGCCCAATATATTGTATACAGCAGAGGGAGCTCGAGAGTTCTCTGAAACAATCGTTTTCTGTGCCCTAGTGAAGAATGAAAATAACCTGCCAGGACTGGCAGAAATATTAAAGGCATTTGAGGGTTTCCCTTCACCACTGGGAAAGCTATGCCTGATCTCACAGTGCAACAATGTGAGCATGCTTCTCCCAGGCCTGGTTAGATGTTGGGTCGGGAGCAGAGCTCAGTTTGTTATTTTGGCTGATGACAAATGTGGTCATGAATCTTTAGATCTGCGGATGGCCAATAAGGCAACCTTTGTGGCTTAGTTTATGAGGAAAGTTGATGTGAGAGGGTTCTGAAAGATGGCCACACCCCAGCCCCAGGGAACCGCAGTCCTAGAGTAAGTTCCCAGAGCCACAGGCCAGACCTTGTTGTAGAACTTGTTGTGCAAGTTCTGGGCAGCTGCCTGAGAGACTGTGGTGGGTAATTGTCCTTAACCAAGGTTCAGGGTCACCCGAAAATGAGTGGGTGGCAAGCCAGAGCCAGGGCTGTTCAGAGGAGGAGGAGGGGTCAGGGACCTGGGTTCCTGACCCTTGGGTCCTCTTCTCTATCCCCTCCGTCCTATTTGGGCACTTCTTGTAGTAGGAGTTTCTGATACAGGGAGAGCCTGCCAGAGCCCATGCCACCACCAGTATCAACCCTGCATCCCTCAGGGATGGAGATGGTACCACCTGTTCCCCTTGGACTAAGCATTTTGTCTCTTCCTAGCTCCATCTTCCCAGGGATCTGCCCCTGCTGGACCAAAATACTTGACTTGCTCATTTATGCAGGAGAGAAATAAAGATCGTCTTTCCAGCCCGGCACAGTGACTCACACCTGTAATCCTAGCACTCTGGGAGGCTGAAACAGGTGGATTGCTTGAGCTTAGGAGTTCGGGAGCAGCCTGAGCAAGAGTGAGACCCAGTCTCTAAAACCAGCTGGGCATTGTCGTGGGCACCTGTAGTCCCAGCTACTCAAGAGGCTGAGGCAGGAGGATGGCTCGAACCCAAGAGTTTAAGGTTGCTGTAAGCTATGACGGCACAGCATTCTACCAAGGGCAATGAAGTGAGACTCTGTCTCAAAAAAAAAAAGAAAGCCTTCTTTCCTTGAAACTCTAACTACAAGAAGAGTTTTGACTGTATGCAGAGTACTCATGTGACCTAGGAAGTGGGGGGTGGGGTGGGGTTTCATACTTGGCAAAAATGTTAAAATTTGAAAATACTGGATTTATCCAGGCTGCAGGCTATAAGCATCCCACATAGGGTTAAGGTAAGACTTTCCCTCAAAAACCACGGCTGTCAATCTTATTTGTGCATAAAATCACTTGGAGAGTTTTTTAAAAATCCCCATACCCAGAGCAATCACATCAAAATCTCTGGGGATGGATCTAAACTTCAACATCTCTTAAAATTCTCCAAGTGATTGTGACATGTAGCCAAGGTTGAGAACCATTGGCTTTAAAAGGATAATGGAAAAAGGCCAAGGCTTTTAACGTCCTGATAGACATGTGACGTTAATGGCCACATTCCCAGTCTGTACTCAGGTGTTTTATTTCTTTAAATCTGTAAGTGCATTCTAGCCTTCGTTTACAGAGCCAATTAGAGATCTATAAATAAGTTACAATTTTAGTAGTTAAATTTAATAAGAAAAATATATCTTGTGCCACTTGTATGCCATAAGTTGGCAAATCCAAGGCCGACATTTTTCAGTGAGCAGGAAAAATGACTTGGAAGAACAGGAGGAAAGTCCTGAGTTCATCAAGACAAGAACTTAAACATAACAAGTGGGGAAGTTAGGGGTGATCAGATGCCCACCCAGGGGAGAATCCTGCATTCTAAGAGCAGTAATACAGCCTACTGGGGCCACAGGGGGGGCAAAGGGTCAGAAGCTCTCCTGGGTGCCATACTAACGTTCAGGAGCCCCTTGGATGGGACTTTAATTCACGTTATAGGCAGAAAAGCCAAGATTTTGTTTGTTTGTTTGTTTGTTTGTTTGTTTAGCAGGCCCAGGCCTGGTTTGAACCCGCCAACTCTACTGCATGGGGCTGGTGCTCTAACCATTGAGCCACAGGCACCCCGCCTAGAAAAGCCAAGATTTGTCAAATCCCAGAGACTCAAGACTCAGCCCTCTATTTTTCTGCATCCTCTTCTCACTTTATCCTCAACCACCTTCCTCTGCTTTTAGGGTTTGTTTTTTTTTAAGGATAGTGTAGCGTACCCTGTACAGAAAGAGCAGGGACCTTGGAGTTTGTCACATGGGAGTTCACAGCCCAGCTCCATCACTTACTGGCAGTGTAGTGTTCATGACATGTTTAACCTCTCTGTTTCTCATCTATGAACTCAGGAAGTGATCTGAGAATGTGAGGTACTGCTGTGTCAACCCTGCGTCACCCATGGATTAAGATGGCACTGGCTTTTCCCCTGGGATAAAGGACTTTGCCTCTTCTGCCTAGGTTCATTGTCCCAGAGATTGGCTTTTCCTGGCAACCATATTTGATTAGCTTATTAGTGCAGGAGGTAAAGTCAGTAGAACCTTTCTGCTCGGGCAAGAGGGCCTCTGCTTTGGTCAACACCCATCCTCATCTATGGTGTCCTATTATGGAGTTCCTTTGTCTGTGCTCCTCTCTGTTGGATAAGGGGTTCACGGGGCCAAAGGGACCTGCCTCTTAGAACTATTGCTCCTCTTCCTAGACCACATTTACAAGAGCCAGGACCCTGAAGTTCCTCATCCAACTGAGGCTAAGCCCACTTCTGGGGTCTATGAGGGTCTCCCCACACCTGTCCTCTTGAGGATGGACTACACTGCCCATCTGAGGCCCCAAAGCAGGTCAGGGGCGTTGTTGAGAGAGGGTGATAGAGATAGAGGTAGACACCCCTGGGACAGGTCTGTCCTCGTGGTAGTTGAAGGCAGAGTCAGGGTTGATAAGAGAAGGGAGCAGCATTCCCTGGCTACGATTCAGTACAGAACGCTGATGAGCCTAAGAATTCTATAGTTGAACTTGGCCTTCCAGCTTGTTAAAAAGATATTTGTCAAGTTAGGAGGTTAGCACATATTTTAGTTAACAGCTTGTTCGCTTAATTTTTAACTTTACAAAATTGAGGTATATGGTATGTGGACCTCACCCTAGCCATGCAAATGTTAGAGGCAGGCCTGGGGAAAAGAATACAATCACTTAGGCTGTTGTGAAGATTAAAGGCAAAAGAATGAATGGATGCATAGTAGGCACTCAGTGAGGGTTATTCTCCTGCCCTCCAGCTCACCAATGTCTCTCTTTAAAAGTGCAGTTGTGAGGACTGGGCACAGTGGCTCATGCCTGTAATCCAAGAACTCTGGGAGTCTGAGGCGGGTAGATTGCCTGAGCTCACAGGTTTGAGACCAGCCTGAGCCAGAGCAAGACCCCCATCTCTAAAAATAGCCAGGCGTTGTGGCGGGCACCCATAGTCCCAGTTACTTGGGAGGCTCAGGCAAGAGAATCACTTGAGCCCAAGAGTTGGAGGTTGCTGTGAGCTGTGACACCCTGGCACTCTACCAGGGGTGACAAAATGAGAACTCTGTTTCAAATAAATAAATACATAAAAAAGAACACATTTGCAAGAGAGAGTTCTTCTCTAGACAGGGCCACCACCTTCCTCCCCTTTTTCTAGGGCGCAGCTTCATGCTGTGTTAACACTGGAGCTGGCTAATGTACCTCAGGCATTCCCACTAAGAGGAAAATACCAGTGTGAGAGCTGAGCCCAGATCCTTCAGTTAACTGTGGCCAAAAGAACAAAAAATGGCCCTTATGCCAACCAGGAAGGCCTGGAGCTCCTCAGCAGCTCTCAGGTGAGGCAGCCTGATGGTGGGTGGGGTTTTAGGAGCTCCAGCCTCTGGCAAGACCCATGGAGAGAGATTTCTGTGTGTGGGAGGCATAGCGGCCACTTTGGGGACTCAGCTGTCTGCAGAGGCACACTGGCCTGAACTCAGAATTGTACCTAGAAAACTGACAATATTTCCTCAAGGGCCAGGGAGGGGGCTCAGGCTGAGGGCAACCAATCTAGGACTCCACAGTTTGGGACAAAAGAGAAGCCAGACTTCTCTGATAAGTTGGAACCAGCCAAACTGGTTCGCTGTGCTGAGTCTCCCGGATTTGCTGCTGTAAATCTACTTTGTACTTTGAAAGTACCTGTGTAGTTTCTGCATTTTAAACAGTAAGTAGCAGTATGCTAAGCAGTTAGAAAATGGAGCCAGGTGAGGGAAGACATGTCAGGGAAGAGCATATGGAAAGAGCTGCAGGTGTGAAGGAGGCAGGGCGTCAAAGGATAGTGAAGGACGAAGCACGAGGTGCCCAGAGAGGGCTGGAGCAAGAGGAGGCTGGAAAGCATTCTCATGTTACTGCTGGTGTCATAAAGAAAATTGCATTCAAAACTCCATGATGAGATTTTCTCCTCATTAGAAAAAGCCCTCTATACATTTGGGGAAACTATTAAATTTTAGTTACTAAGTGCCAGGGATGATTAACCCATATAAATATCGGACCTCTTTCTAGTTGAATTTTGAATCAGTCTGTGTATCTATCCATCATCTATCTCTCGCTATTTTTTTTAAATAACCAGAAATAGAAATTTATTTCAAAACACATTCAAGGCCCGGTGCGGTGGCTCACACCTGTAATCCCAGCACTCTGGGAGGCCCAGACAGATGGATTGCCTAAGCTAACAGTTTCAAGACCAGCCTGAGCTAGAGCAAGACCCTGTCTCTAAAAATAGCTGGGCTTAGTGGTGGGAGCCTGTAGTCCCAGCTACTTGGGAGTCTGAAGCTAAGAGAATCGCTCGAACCCAAGAGTCTGAAGTTGTTGTGAACTGTGAGACCATGGCACTCTACCTGGGTACGTGGGGTGACAAAGTGTGACTCCATCACAAAAAAAAAAAAAAAAAAAAAAACACTCAGAAAAAAACCCAGGTTTTTAAATCACAGAGAAATTTATTTGATAATTGTGGTATTCTACTTAGTCCTAAGAAACAAATCCCTGGGGGGGAGGCGGGGGGGGGGGGGAGATACACTACTTAAAAAATGTTCCTGAAGCCTCAAGATCTCAAAAACATGGGACTGCAAACTAATACCACTTCTGTGGAAGGAAGTATGGAGAATCCTGAAAGAACTCAAATTAGACCTCCCATTTCATCCTGAAATCCCATTACTAAGCATCTACTTAGAAGGAAAAAAAATCATTTTATCATAAGGACATTTGTACTAGATTGTTTATTGAAGATCAATTTATAATCGCCAAAATGGGGAAACAACCTAGATGCCCACCAACCCAGGAATGGATTAACAAACTGTGATATATATATATATATATATATATTCCATGATACTATTCAGCCATTAAAAAGATGGAGACTTTACATCTTTTGTATTAACCTGGTTGGAGATGGAACACATTCTTCTTAGTAAAGTATCATAAAAATGGAGAAGCAAGAATCTAATGTACTCAATACTAATATGAAGCCAGGAGAAAAACTCAAATCAATACAAGGGAGCCGGGGAAGGGGAAGGAGGGGGATGGGTGTGCTCCAACTTTCACGCAATGGGCACAATATTAGGGTGGATGGCACACAATTATAAGAGGGACTCTACCTAAAAAATGCAAACAATTACATGGATGGAGCTGGAACATATTCTTCTTAGCAAAGTATCCCAGAAATGGAAGAAAAAGTATCCAATGTACTCAGCCCTACTATGAAGCTAAATTATAGCTTTCACATGAAGGCTATAACCCAACTATACTATAAGACTATGGGGAAAGGGCCAAGGAAGGGGAAGGGAGGGGGGAGGTTTTGGTGGAGGGAGGGTAATGGGTGGGGCCACATCTATGGTGCATCTTAGAATGGTGATTGCACTAATGTACACAGGTATGATTTAACAATAAAAAAAAAAAAACCTAAGAAAATAATTGAGAACAGCAACAAAAAAATGAAAAAAAAAAAAATATGTGTGTATGTGTGTGTGTATTGCAATATATTGCCTTGTCACCAGGTGGATGTTGGGAGACAGAGAACACATGTTGGTTTTGCTGTATAAGATGGGGGCCGGAAACTCTCTCTAGTTGCAGAGGAGACCCAGTCCTATCTCCTTATCTTATTTGCCTTATTTGCCTGTTTTATGTTAGAATTCAGTCCCCGTATGATTAGGGTCCTGAAGCTCCTTTCAAATTTCTTAGGAAGCATGTCTAACAGTGCCCCTGACAACAAAGTAGCCTTTCTTGGGTTTGGGGGCTGTTGAGCTCATCCCAAGGATTGTTGTCTGAGCTCAGTAGATGTGCCAGAGCTGTCCATGGACTAGGACCCTCTGTGTGGAGTGTGGATTATGAGGCAGCAACACCCCCACAGTTCAGGAGGTGCATTAAAGGAAAGACCCCCCCTTCCTAAAAAAATAATAGTCCTTTCTCCTTGCTCCCTCTGCTAGAAATCATGTACCTTCTATATACTTTCCTATCTTTTGCCTGAAAGCACATAGCCTTCTCTCTCTAAAGTTAATATTCACCCCATGTACTAAGATTTATGTCATTAAGAATATTATTTATGATAAAACTCCTTTTACTTATCCAATTACTTCCCCTCCGCCTGGTAAGATGAAAATATTTTCACTAGTTTTCCTTGCTGACTTGCCACATTGTTAATATAAGCAACCTTGTTTAGGCACTATATAAATAAAGCTGTTCCCATGGTTCAGTGCTGGCTGCAGTCATAGCTGTGTCAGACCTTCTGATCCCATCTCTTTGTCTTTCATGTAATCTATATCTCTTGTGTGACTTATTTTGTCAATCCTCAGCCATTTCCCCACTGGTTCATTTACTCTTCATGACGGTTCATGAAACCTGTGGACTGTTCCTCCTTCACAGCCTTCCCACAATGTTGGTGCCCTTCTGGTAGCCAAGCCTTTGGGAGTTCCACTCCTCCCAGCACTCAATCCTGGCCTCCATACACTGTTCAAGTTTACTTGCATGATTAATCCTTTCCAAGGCAGCTTTAGTGACCAGTTCAGTCCAAAATCAAAAACTGTAGGATAGCCCTTTTCTATTTCTAGTCCTCTGCTCAAGGAGCCAGCTGTGCTTGTCTTCCTCAGCTCCAGATCTCCCTGTTGGCTCCTGGAGTCTTCTACTGCTTCACTGTGCCCCTGGAGTGATGTTTCTGGATAGGTTCCCCCAGCCAGAGGTGACTGGGGTCCTCTCTCCCTGATCTCACTGTGAGTGGGTGGTAAGGATATGTCTCTAGTCTGCCATCTTTTTCCACCTTCTCAAGCCTCATATTAAAGAAACTCTTTGAACTTAAAGTAAAAAAATGCAGTAAATTTATATATAATATTACACTGCTGAAAATCAAAGAGAAAATTTTAAGAGTAGTCAGAGAAAAGAAAAAATAAGATTGTCAACTCACTTTTATACAACACTGGAAGCCAGGAGTTAATGAATGGTATATTTGTTATTTATTTATTTATTTATTTATTTATTTATTTATTTTTTATTGTTGGGGATTCATTGAGGGTACAATAAGCCAGGTTACAATGATTGCATTTGTTAGGTAAAGTCTTTCTTGCAATCGAATGAATGGTATATTTGAATCATTAGAAAACATGGTAATTTATAATTCTATACTCACTTAAAATATCCTAAAACATATAGGCAAAATAAAAACATTTCTAAATAATAAAAAACTGAGGGAATTTGTCACAAGTAGATGTGTACTAAAGGAAAATAAAAGGGCAGGCTACAAAAATATCAAACTGAAGATTGAAAATGTAGGAGAAATGAAAAGGAAAAAATATGAAGGCAAATGTACAAAAGTTTTTAACTGTATAAAATATTGTCATATTAGAAGAATAAATATATAGAATTAAAATGCATTATAAAAATTTTATATGAATTGTAGAGTTAATGTTGTAAGGTCCTTGAATTGTTTAGGAAGAATGAAAGTATTAATTTATTTGAAAAGACCTTGATGAGTATATATTAATCTTTACGTAAACCCATATATAATACACATCCTTTCGTCAATAAAATGTATAACAGCCCATGATAGAAGGAGAATTTAATAAATAAATATAGTGAGCCAATCTAAAACAAGGCTAGAAATGATACAAAAAGTGTATAGGAAACCAGAATAGTTGTAGGAGGTGGTAAGCAGATAGATGATGAGCTAAACCCAAATATATTAATAATTGCACTAAATGTATAAAAATTAAAAGCCCCAATTAAGAAAATATAAGATGTCAGACTAAATAAAAGACAATCCCCAGCTATATGCTGTCTATAAAGGTAGAAAATCAATGTATAGACCTAGAAAGGTTGAAAAGGATAGGAAAACACTGATTGAAATAAAGCTGATAACAGCTATGTTAGTACTAGAGAAGACTTGAAGGCAGAAAATGTCACTATCGATAAAAATGGACATGTCATAATGATAAAAAGATCAATTCACTGGGAAGATGTAGCAAGTCTAAATTTATAGCCACCTGGTAACAACCCCAAACACATAAAAACAATCTAAATGGAGAAATAGATAAATTCATAATTAGAGTAGGAGAATTTAATAAATTTCTCTCAGTAACTGTTAGAACAAAATGTAGGATATGGAACCTATAAACAACATGGTTAACCAAATCCAGAGACCATTGTATCCAACAATGCAGGTTTTTTCTTTTCTTTTCTTTCTTTCTTTCTTTCTTTTTTTTTTTTTTTTTTGAGACAGAGTCTCACTGTGCCACCCTTGGAAGAGTGCTGTGGAATCACAGCTCACAGCAACCCCAGACTCTTGAGCTTATGCCATTCTCTTGCCTCAGCCTCCCAAGCAGCTGGGGCTACAGGTGCCTGCCACAACACCCAGCTATTTTTGTTGTTGTTGTTGCAGTTGTCATTATTGTTTACCTGTCTGGGGCAGGGGTCAAACCCACCCGCCTTGGTGTGTGTGGCTTCACACTGTAACCACTGTGCTATGGGCACTGAGCCAGGTTTTTTATTTTTTTTAATTATGGTAAAATATACATACTATTATTAACCATTTTAACCATTTTTATATGTATAGTTGCAATGACCTATAAATCAAGTAAAGACAAATTCTCAAATAATTGAATTTATACAGAATTTATTTTATAGTAAGAGTAAAATTAAGCTAGAAATCTATAGCAAATAGAGAAGTTGAATATCCCCAAATATTTGGAATTAAGCAGTGTCTTTCTAAATTATTGTGCTAAGAAATAATTATAGAAATTTTAAAAAAGAAGGTGAATTCAATTTTTTTGAACTGTTTGAATTGAAAACAAAATGACAAGGAAAATTTCACATATCAGAACCTTAGAAAGCAGGTGAAGATATAATTAGAGAGAAATACACAATAATAAATGTATATATTAAAAGAAAAAAGGTTGAATATGACAACCTAATTATTAATATTAGGACACTAAATTATACACAAATTAAGCCCACAAAAAGGAGAACAAAGGAAATAATAAGGATAAGAGGAAAATCTAATAAAATGTGAATATATAATAAGGAAATTCAACAAAGTCAAAGTTGGTTGTTTAAAAGACTGAAAATTGATAAATCACAAGTCAGACTGATTTAGAAAAAGATAGGAAGGCACATACCAGAAATGAACAAGACATGCATATATATATAATAAAGACACCAGAGTTAAAAGTTTTCAAGCAAATATTAGGAAAAATTTTATGCAAAAGTTTTGAAATTTCAGTGAAATGGACAAATTCTGAGAAAATAATTTATTAAAATATAAGAAAAATATCAATTTAGGAAAAATAATCTGTAATAAAATAGTTTCCACAAAGAAATTTTTAGGTTCACATTGTCTGACAGATTATTTGAATCCTTTCACTTGTTTTATTGCCAAGAATATGATCTATCTCAAAAAATGTTCTCTGTGCTTCCTTTTTCATAGTGGTAAAAACAAAGCTTACCATCTAAACCATTTCTTAGTCAACATTTCAGTAGTGATAAGCACACTCATACTGTTGTGAAATGTATCTCCAGAACTTTTTCTCTTTTCCTTTTTTTAAAGATTTTTTTCATCTTGCAAAACAAACTTGATACTCACTAATTGAGTCCTCATTACTACTTCTCCACCAGCTTCTGGTAACTACTATTCTACTTTTCACTTTTATGAACTTTACTCTCAAATACCTCCTGTAAGTAGGATCATGAAGCATTTGTCTTTTGTACTGGCTTATTTCACTCAGCATAACATGTAGCATCCTCAAGATTCATCCATGTTTTAGTGTGTATGAGACTTTCCTTCCTTTGAAAATTCTGAATAATATTCTGTATATATTATAACTGAATATATATTGAATAATATTCCATATATCACATTTGTGTGCATATATGTTTATATCATATATCTCACATTTTGTTTATTCATTCATCTGTCAATGGATGCAGGTTGCTTTCACCTCTTTTGTAAATATGGCTGCTATGAACATGTGTGTACACACATTTCTTTGAAATCTTTCTTTAAATTCTTTTGGAGGATATATATATGTATGCTGGATTGTATGATAATTCTATTTTTAATATCTTGAGAAGCTGTCATACTGGTTTTCATAGCAACTGTGCCATTTTACATTTTCACCAACAGTGTGCAAGAGTTCTAATTTCTCTATATCCTCCTAGTATTTATTTTGTTTTTATTTTTGATAGTAGCCATCTTAATAGATACGAGATGATATCTCATTGTGGTTTTGATTTGCATCTCCCTAATGATTAATCATGTTGAGCATCTTTACATGTGTTTGTTGGTCATTTGTATATCATCTTTTTAAAAAAATTTTTTTTTTATTAAATCATAGCTGTGTACATTAATGTGGTCATGGAACACCGTACACTAGTTTCATTGACCGTTTGACATGTTTTCATTACTCTGGTTAACATAGCCTTCCTGGCATTTTCTTAGTTATTGTGCTAAGACATTTACATTTCACATTTACTAAGTTTCACATATGCCCTTGTAAGATGCACTGCAGGTGTAATCCCACCAATCCCCCTCCCTCTGCCCACCTCTCCCCTCCCTTTCCCCCTTCCCCCTATTCTTAGGTTGTAACTGGGTTATAGCTTTCGTGTGAAAGCCATAAATTAGTTTCATAGTAGGGCTGAATACATTGGATACTTTTTCTTCCATTCTTGAGATACTTTACTAAGAAGAGTATGTTCCAGCTCCATCCACGTAAACATGAAAGAGGTAAAGTCTCCATCTTTATTTAAGGCTGCATAAAATTCCATGGTGTACATATACCACAATTTATTAATCCATTCTTGGATTGATGGGCACTTGGGCTTTTTCCATGATTTAGCAATTATGAATTGGGCAGCAATAAACATTGTGGTATAAATATCTTTGTTATGATGTGATTTTTGGTCTTCTGGGTATATGCCTAATAGGGGAATTGTAGGATTGAATGGCAGATCTACTTTTAGATCTCTAAGTGTTCTCCAAACATCTTTCAAAAAGGAATGTATTAATTTGCATTCTCACCAGCAGTGTAGAAGTGTTCCCTTTTCTCCACATCCATGCCAACATCTCTGGTCTTGGGATTTTGTGATATGGGCTAATCTTACTGGAGTTAGATGATATCTCAAAGTAGTTTTGATTTGCATTTCTCTGAT